>KZ807757.1:330965-358449 GCA_000696205.2 Oncopeltus fasciatus | reverse complement strand
AATATTTTTAAAATACATAATTTTTTTAAAACAAATTTTCGTTTATTTTAGGCCAAATCTGTACAGAGCATTTTAGGATTTCTTTACTTCCAAAGTAGCAATTGTTTTTATTTTAACTATTATTTATCAGTCTAGGGAGAAGAAGGATTTTTTTGTTTGTGCGTGGTTCCCTCCTTTTCTGGGGATAATTAGGAAAATTATAGATTAACCATTTACTTATGAAATACTTGTTAAATCGGCGTAAATAAATTATTTATTTACATATACTCACCCACAAGAAAGGACTCTTCGTCTCTTTGAATTTACATAATTTACCTTATTTCTTGTCTATGTCAAAAACGAAGACGCCTCGCATGATTTACCCTCCCCAAAATTAAAATAAATTATCATTTTAATGAACTTCGAACACACACAAAAAAAAAATTCAAAGTTATACATTGTAATTTAGATTGTTATTAAAGCAAATGGAATATTTTACATTTGAAATTAAATTTAGAACTTTTTTATACACTATTCTGAGGTTATCTAAGAAAGGATAAGGATTAGTTCAAATAGTCAAATTATTCAGGTAGTCAAAGACTTCCCGTGTTCCATTACAAATTGTGTAGGTCTTACAATTGGAAAAGGCAATGAGACTAAAATATACGTTCACTAAATTAGATCATAAAATGTTCTTACCATAAATGCCATAAGGTAAATTAAATTAGCACTTGAAATTCATATTTACGTTCTTAATTATTGTCTCCTTTAAATAGTGATAAATTTATGAAAATTGCACGTATTACATACTAAAAATTAGGATTTTCTCAATTCATTATTTTGATATTTCCACATTCCCCCGCTCTTTCGAACAATTTCAGAAAATGACAAAAGAATGAATGACTCAAAGGTTTAAAAAGAAACCTAAATACCGCTTTATTTAAAACGTTTTGATGCTAAAACACACACACACACACACACACACACTCACACATATAGTAACTAAGAACAGGTGGGAGAAAGAGCTTAATGAGCTCACAAAGAGAGAAAAAAAATTCACTCTTCACTGAGGAAGGGCGAGAAATCTCCCCAAAATTTTACTCATTGTAATTTTTTTTTTTGTGTGTGTTCACTACACTCTTCCTCCCCCCTGTTTTTATGCACTATATATATATATCGCTGCCGTAAGTGTTTCATTATATATATATATAATTTCGTCTAGCTTTAAAGACATTGTAGATCCATAGCAACATGGACTTTGCTCCTCCCCCTCTGACTGTCATGGGTACTGGGCTACGACTGTTTCATCATTCCATCCCGTCCTTGGTCTTCCGCTGGGTCGAGTTCCGATCCTTATTGCGTTCATCGATAAAAACATATGTTCAGGTTCCTTACATCTTCAGTCATGTCTTCTTCACATGTGCATTTTTGCAAGTCCAGCGATTGGTTGCTAGTTTTACTGAAGCAGTCCTAGTTGTATCCCCCTCCTCCATAATCCTTGTTTCCCGTCATCTTTAGAAGGATTATTTCTCAAATCGTTTTCTTCTCCTGGTACTCGTAAGGTCCCTTGTTTCACACCCACTCATTACAGGCTTTGCTCATGTCTCAACAATGACTGACAAAAACAGAAGATGTCTAGGTTTGTATATGATTCTTTTATGTATCTAAATAAGTATTTCATTTACTGTGGTCATCATAAAATTTGAACTGACTTACTTATAAATAGTTGATTTTTTTTTCCATAGAATTATTTATTCTTAATTGAATTTCACGGTTTACTTCTATGAATTTTGTTTTATCTACGTTAAAACATAAACAAATGGTTTTAATGGTTACTTTTATCTAAGCACCATCTGGATTTTATGTATTTTTCCCTACTGCTTTCACATTGCTTAGAAATGATAGCAATGTAATTTTTCTTTTTAAATAGTCTTTATTTGTTGTTTTTATGTATTCTTTTATTACGATGTTAGTGCGAGGTAGAATAGCATTTATTGAGGCAGTCATGTCGCAATCCTGATTGAACATTTAATGCCTCAATAATGTCTCCTACTTTAGGACCATGCACTTTGATCTGTCATTACACGCCCGTTCAATGTCATTAACAACCCCTGTAAACCCAATTTAATTGCTACTTCACCATTTCCAGTGCATATCGCATTTTGGATGGAGGTTTTATCGGTGGTGTATGTTCTGGATTCTTGAACCATAGGTGGGCTCTGTAGAAGTTGCATACATTTCAAGAGGTTAGTTGAAGCCTTTAGTAGATTGCCAGAATTGTATTAGTTAGACCAACAGTTATTTTTTTTACTTTGTTTTTCGACTTTTATTAATTTATAACATTCTTTTAACACAATAAAATTTTGTAATTTGTTTACCATAAACTAAAAAAAAAAAGACAAAATTACAATGGCAAGAGGAGAAAATATAACCAATGGCATCACTCTCAAATTAAATACAAGTTATGTTCCATGGAGGTCACTAGACCATCTTCGTTTGAAACGACGGAGAGGATTGTAAGGCTTGGAGTTGGAAGACAAGGTCTGTGGTAGTGGATTAGGATGTTACGGCAGTTTACTGTGGAAAAGGGTGAAGCGATTTTTCGAAGGGTTTTAGATGGGAAGGACTGGATACGTTGGATGTTGGAAGGCTTGGCAACACCCCAGATTTGAACTCCGTAAGTCAAGATTGGTCGTAATAAGGTTTTGTAGAGCGTCAGTTTGTTTTCTATCGTAAGATTGGACTTCTTATTCATGAGTCTGCATAGAAGTCCATATCGCCGATTGAGTTCTTGTCTTTTAATTTTATAGTTTGTACTACCTATAGTTTGTACCCCATGTGAGTCGTGAGTAATTATGCATCCCAGGTGACGAATTTGAAAGTGGAAAAGGAATATGGTTGAATTTCATAATTTTAGGAAAGCGCTAAGGCAATTTTTTGGTTTCGTAATCAGAAGAGCAGAGCGATCAGCCTAGCTCCAAACCCCGATAATCTCGGAGGATCTATGTTTTCTGTAGAGGTTTAATTCCTTTAATGATTTTAATCCTGTAGTCTTACCGATATAATTAATCTTGGAGAGTTCTTCGTCCGCTTGTCAGTCACACAAACTAATCACTTATGCTACGTGATATAGTGAAAATTCTCGAAAATTTTTAATAGTTTTGGTACCAAACTGAATTTTATGATTTTCTTACGAAAAGTCTGGTAGAAGTACTGATTTATTTAATTTTATTTAGAAATAAAACTTTATACTTATGAAATTAAAAACTTCCAATATATGTTATCCAAATGAATATTTATTATTATGTTATTTATCATTCTTTCTTTCATATTTGATATTTCAGTGGTATCCTCCAACTCTGTTGTTTTGAAAAAGAAATCTCGAGTGATTTTCTATGTAAATAAGAAAGGCGGTTTGCATGTGAATGTAGGAGAACACGAAATTCATTTTACAATTTCCTCCAAGCTGCTAAGAGGGCGAATACTCTTGAAAGCCTTAGTCGCTTTCTTTTTCAACCCTTGCATTAACAAAAATATTTGCTCATCCCCTTCGGGAGAGACAGGACATGATAAAACCATATTGATTCCCATTCCAGGCGACTTTGTATCACAATCTTCTTGCCAGACGCCGAATAGGACTCTTGAAGAAAACTGCATTACACGAAGTAGAATAGATACCCCCCCCCCCTCACCATCGCCGCAGTAGAATTTCCCCCTCACTTGGGGCGTCCCATGAAAAAGATATAATTCTTTCTTCAAACAAATTCCTGTCTGGAGTTTCTTTCTGTGGCCGTTTTGAATAGAGAACTAGGGCGTGTCAGGAAATTTAATATTTTTCAAGAATTTTACGAGCTATTGATCTAGTAGGAATAGCAACATCTTTCAATCACTATCGAAAATAGCTCTTTTTCTTCTTCTAATAAGTTATTATTAAATTTTACATTTTAAAAGAAAAAAAATACGATATTTTTACATTATGTTTTATCTAGAATAACCATTTAAAAATCGCAGTAGATTACTCAAAATATCAGATAATAAAAATTATATCACGTGAGGCATAAAAGTCTATAATAAAGAAATTATTGGTTTAATGTTAATAATTATTACAAATTACTACATTCAGTAATAATTTAGTTACCGTAGAGAAGTAGTGTCTATCTCTCTCCTTATCAAACAACTTGCCCCGATGAAGGCTTGAAATTTAGGCTGAAATGTTGGCGTAAATAAAAAAGAAAAAACTTTTTGGTTAAAAATCGGTTCATCAAATTACAAGATGTAACTAACAGACTGTAATAAATAAAGATTTATTTATTGATTAAAAAAAAAGGAGAAGTTTTTAATTCTTTATCCTCCAAAAGTAACCTCCCCTCACAGACAAATTCTTGTTGAAATTATTTTAAGGTAGTCTACATTTTCTCTTTTTATCAATGGAAATCTGCTTCCTGTCTGGAGCAATGTTCCCTGGGACGTAGTGGACGGAAGGCTGGGATGTGTGGTTATTGCTCCAGCCGGGCTTACTCCAGCCATCCTGGAGGAATATGAGCCATCCTGTGTTATTGTTTTTATCGACCAGTTCAGCGGTCTGGAATCAGGCAATTCCTCCTGAGGCTTGGAGAGGCCTTGTATGGGATCTGTCGTGCCCCAGGGAGAAGGGAACACATCACAACATAACCTGCCTCAGACCTCCACTGTCTCTCTCTCTCTCTCTCTCTCTCTCTCTCTCTCTCTCTCTCTCTCTCTCTCTCTCTCTCTCTCTCTCTCTCTCTCTCTCTCTCTCTTTTGAGCGAATTCCATCATGTCATTTTTCTTTCGAAACGGATTAGAAGGTTCTACTCTTCGAAATCAAGAAATAAATTTCAATAAAAAGGTTATGTTATTCAGCAAAATAGTACTAGGAAATTTTGGCGAAAGTGTACTGGGTTTCTAGCAAGAATAGCGGTCAAAATATTTACTGTATCCATCTATGACTCAAGGGATGACAACCTGTAGATATCCCCTCCCTCCATTGCCTTAAGTGGTTGAAAGGGAATATAACGCAATATATATATATATAAAATTTAAAAAAAAAATTGTTATTCAGGAACATTTTATCTAGGTTGATTCTTGGTAGCCCTGAATATAGGTGTAACCTAAAACGTGGGCAGATACTAAAAATTACAATATTTTAAAGTTGTATTTTTTTTTAAGGTTGCCCAAACAGCCCTCTTTATCAAAGCTTGAAATATTTTCCTACATATGAATTGAAATAAAATAGAATATGTATTTTATAAAATTATGTTTTATACATATAATATAAAAATTTATTCATATCTCAAGAAAACTGCGAAATTATTCTTGATTATTAAATTTGGTTTTCCTCAATCCATCGGGGGAGTGGGGGGGGGGCACACCAGAACCATTTCATATATTCGTTTCATTAATTAATTAACGGTTTGCAAAAAAGCGATTGTGGACACTAAGAATATTGAAGTGATTATTTAAAATTAATATTAGAAATGTAAGAAGCAATAACCGAACACATTATTTTCTATCTTAAACTCAACCGGCATTCGTCGAAATTTGTAGGGAATTTACTGAAAGCTAATGATTTTATCACGGTTTTTAGCTCTAAGGATGCAAGTTGCATTCAGGACCTTATGCACTTCAGCCAGGGAACTAAATGTCCTACAAAATGACGCCATATTTGTTTATCTTCGTCATAAACTGCAGAGCGGGTAATTTTTGGAATACGGTATCCATTGAATCAAGTGGAGAAAAACAAACAAAAAACTGCTTGAATAATGTAAACAAAAATGAAATAAAAGGTTTTTAAAATAGAATAATGTCCTTTCATTAGGTAATTACTTTAATTAGAAGGTTCATTTTCATAAGAGAAGTTTGTTTTACTATTTAGGCCTTTTAAATGCACTTTTACTCCTCATTAAATGTATGAAATGGGAACGCAGATGCGATGTTGATATTCCCCCCTCGAATTTATCAAAGAGGGTTGGTTCTTTTACTCATACGCTACGCAAACCAGGCATACCTATATTGTCTGATGATTTCATTTGAAAAAAATGACAGAAATTAGAGTAAAAATGTCTTCACACAAGTGGTGGTTTTAATTTACAATTTTTCGTGACATTATATCTATAAATTTATAGGAAAATCATGCTATTCACGTCGACACTATGACGTGGCTATTGAAACAATTCAAACGATTTTCATTGATCCAATATTAGAGAAGCAAAAAATACCTTCCGTTTTTAATTACATATACATAAAGTAGTTGATAAAACATAAATAAAGCCGAAAACTGGATTTATTGGTTTAAAAATAATTTTAGATTTAATTTTAATATTATTAATTTTGATTAGCGTTACAAAGAAAAATATGAGAAAATAGGCGTAAAGTATAAATTTTTTAACACACATTGCAATTTTCAGTGTTTAAGTGCTGGCCCAATTCTTTTTAAAATGTCGAAACCAAATTTAGAATGTAGTTTATTGATAACTATAGAATACATTTTTTTTTTTTTTTTACAATCAGCTGATTTGGCTATAAGAAGATTTATATATTTGTAATATTTAAGTCTTGATATTTATTGGGGTAACGAAAACGTGCGTTGATCATGACATATTATGGAAAACTATTTTTTTTAAACTTTTTTAATGTTTTTCGCGCTGTAACTTTTTCATTTTTGTTTTGGAAAAGTTTCTCAAGAAAGAGTGACATTTACAGACAAGACTACTCTTGCAGAATACTCCACTTACTCTTCTTTCCTAGCGTTTTTAGAGCCTTCCTTTATGTGCTCATTCGTACCCTCTCTCTAGTTATTTCATTTCCTCACTCACTCTCTTTTATGCCCTTCCTTAATGAACCACTTAAAATCTCCGCACATAACGCAAGTACTCGTATTGCGTAACCTTTTTTTTTTTTTTTTTTTTTTGTAAATCAATATGGTACGTTGGTATTATGACGTGCCTAATGAAAAATACCTCTGGTTTTTCATTAATTTATTTAGGGAAAGCTAAAATAATGTTAAAAATTTATTACATTCTTTTAACACAATACAATTTTGTAATTTGTTTACTATGAACTAAAAAAAAAAAAAAAATTAAAAATGACAAATATACAACGGCCAGAGGAGAGAAGATGACCAATGGCATCACTCTCAAATTATATACGAGTTATGTTCTTTTGAGGTCACTAGACCATCTTCGTTTGAAACTATTTAGGGAAAGCTAAAATAATGTTAAAAATTTATTACATTCTTTTAACACAATACAATTTTGTAATTTGTGTACTATGAACTAAAAAAAAAAATAAATAAAAAATGACAAATTTACAACGGCAAGAGGAGAGAAGATGACCAATGGCATCACTCTCAAATTATATACGAGTTATGTTCTCTGGAGGTCACTAAACCATCTTCGTTTGAAACTATTTAGGGAAAACTAAAATAATGTTAAAACTTTTATACGCAATATATATATTGGCGAAAGTNAGGTAATAATTGCTTATAGATAGAATTTTTATTCGTTTGTGTATGTGTGTGTGTGTGTGTGTGTGTGTGTGTGTGTGTGTGTGTGTGTGTGTGTGTGTGTGTGTGTGTAATTGCACGTTTTTGCGGTTTCAACGTTCCCCCCCCCCTCCCCCAATGTTCCACCCAAAATCTTAAAATTATTCCATCAGCTTATAATCCCATTGCCACCCCAAACTTAAAGTTAAATTAATTACTCTTATTTATGCCTAAGATTGTTGAAATATGTGCGTATATTACGGAGATCCCGCATGTCACAATCTTTTCTAAATTAAAAATGTCAATACTAAATTTAAATAATAATAATAATAATAATAATAATAATAATCATCAAAGTCCATGAAAAGTGTTAAATTATCATTTTAAAAAACGGGTTTAAAATCGTTTTATTCAGAAGATCAGAATACCTTTACAAATGTAATTATAAATCAAATTGTTTTCAATTCTTCTCCTTAGATCAACCCCCATCGCCCTTAAAATTTTATTTTACCTTTTCAAGGTAAGTTAATCCTCAAATACTAGATACGTATAAATGTGTATTTCATTTTTTTTTTTAAAGTACGTAAAGGTTATTATAATATATTTTTTGTTATGTTCAGTATTTTTTACTACCCCTTACAGAGAATGCACTCAGTCAAAGGTCACTAGATATTTCCTATTGTCACATGCGTTTTTACCCTTCTAATTAACCAGTCAATATATCACTCTGGAGGGGTCGTTCGTCATCCCCCTAGGCTCACCTCCATTTCCATTTCGGACGCCCCCTCGAATGGGGGTACTCTTGTTGTGATTTATGATTGATTGTCGTACCCAGGGTATGGCAAGGATACTGTAAACCAACAGGGCGCTTGAGAGCGAATACAATTTCGATATTGGAATTTTAATCAATTGAAGAGTTTTCTGTTACAGAAGCTATACTTTGAAAAAAAAAAAAAAAAAAAAAAAAAAAGATTGTTCTTTTTACCGTTTCTTCTTCCGGGTTGGACCGTGTCAATTTGTTAATAGTTGCTGAGCTTTCGCACATCCTGTGATGGCTTCTACAGGGCTGAAAAGAGAATGAGAGTTGTAAAAGAGAGATTTTTAAAATCCAGGTGGTATATATTCTTTTCAGCCCTGTAGAAGCCATCACATGATGTGCGAAAGCTCGGCAAATAACACCAATTTGACACGGTCCAACCCGGAAGAAGAAACGGTGAATACACCTGACGACCGTCGAAGCCTACGTGAACATTGTTCTTTTTATTTGACCATGATCTTTTAATTGTAATTTGATGACTATTTGATTCTTTTATGGGAATTATATTAGGAAACAGTGCTTAAGAAGAGAAATTTCTAGGGAATAATAATTTCACATTCAGAGTAATACATAAGGGTTGTTATAAAAGGAATAATACTTAAGAAGTAACTTTACAAGGAGATGAGTTCTTCAGGAAGGATATACCCTAATAAGCACTTCAATAAGTATAAAATGTAACGTACTTAATGTAAATTGTTATTTACAACTCCAAAGGCTCTAGATGCCTAGAGATAGTGGGAAGGGGGGGGGGGTGTATCGAAAGCCACGAATCTCCTTAAGATACACTATGGCGCACTAGAGAAGCTGTGTAGTCAGCAAACCGTATTGTCGCAAATCACTATACCATTTGATGATTCATTGCAGCTTGTATGGGTAGTTTGTTCCTCAGGACATAAGAATACTCTTAGTAAATACTGACGTAAAGAGAAATAAATGAATTAACTCTGCTGAGTGTGTACTGAACAAAATATTTTGTCTGAGGATACCATACCATAAATACTAGTTTAAATCAACTAATGCGAGGGGACAGAAAAAAAAAAATCTAATTGTCCCAGACAGGGCTCGAACCCTACTGGGAGAGCCAGATAACTTATTAAATACTCAGCACTAGTATCGAGAGTCTAACCTACAAGAAAGACGAATACATATATATTATGGAAAACTATTTTTTTTAAACTTTTTTAATGTTTTTCGCGCTGTAACTTTTTCATTTTTGTTTTGGAAAAGTTTCTCAAGAAAGAGTGACATTTACAGACAAGACTACTCTTGCAGAATACTCCACTTACTCTTCTTNACATAAATAATAGTTTTCCCGCGCAAAAATGAAATAATAAACCTTTCAACTTGAACTGAGAAAGAAAGTTTCTGTACCACAGCCAACATAATTAAATAGTTTTCTTGAGAGAGGTTAGTCAGGGATTTGGTCCCTGGAGGTGAAGAATTAAAACTGATTTGTAAACCATAATGTCTTTATTTTCCGTCGATTTGGCCTAAATTTTAGGTCTTCATCAACGCAAATAGGGGGATAATAAAAGAGAGATTTATGCTCTACGCTAACTAAATTGTGACTACTAAGTCAGTGAATTAATTTTCTTTATAAGTGGAGTTTGTCCCCAGCTTTAAAAAAAAAAAAATAAAATAAAAAAATTTGCTTATAATTTATTCTTGTAAATTTCTCTATACATCCATTATTTGTTTAAATTTTATGGCTTAAAAAATCCTTCCACTTTAGTCACATAGGAAGAGACAATTCGTAGAGAATGAGGCAATCCACACGCTATTATTCTATTCTAAACACCCAACGTACTGAGTAGTATTTTACTCCTCGATGAAAGGGAAGTTTATCCTAGGAGGGACACAAACACCCAGAATCTGGTAAATGTTTTCCAAATGAATCCCCTCTACTATACTTACCGAACTTACGACTGAACAGTGTATTCCTCTTCTGAATTTTGTAGGATATGGCTTCCTCACACCTCTAACTTAGTCCATGGACTCCTCTTGGGCGGACATATTAATTAATCAACCATTGAATCAATCAGTTAGTCTTTTGTTAAATTAATCAACATATCTCATCCTTAGTCTCCCTCTAAATAGTTTTCTTGAATCATGGTCTTCAAACAATAACGTTATGCGCAACCGTCTGCTGTTTTTCTTTGTTTTGTTTTTTTGTTTTTTCATCGTTATTATATTCCATCATACCATTCCTCTTATAATCTCTTCTAATTATCAATTGTTTCTACCATTTACAAACAGCTTGGAGACATAGAGGGAGGAGATATCTACAGGTAGGCCTGAAATATTAAGAGATTGCCCAAAGCGTCAATGGAAACCTCAATGACCGACTTGGGATTCCTCGGCTATACAATTTGGTTATAATTAACCCGTTAAATTCCTAAATTCCCAGATTTACATATGTCTTAACTTTATGATTAAATTACATAATCACAATTTAGGTCCTTTAAAGGTTTTCTGAGCTTCTGGAAGTAAGAAAAATAAGTGTCTTACACATGAGATATTTTGATCAATGTCACAAAGTTGGTTTTTTTTTATGAATTTTAATGAAAAAGTTTGAGGAGTTTGAAGTTATCTACTCTTAGGAAGGTTAATTTACCTTCATTTATAATGTAGTTCACAATTCATCATTTTGTAATTCGTTTTCTCAATTTTGTAAATTATTGGTGATTCTTACGGTCATTAGAGCAAGTTCTATTTTATTTTACTTTTTTTTTCCTTTAGTCTTTACATTTCTAATTAATCAAATGCTTCAGAAATATCCCTTTAATTTATGGTGCGGTTTTTTGTCAAATTACCTCTATTTTATTGGCCCAGTTAAGTCATGTCTTCCGAGTCCTTCAACATACCTGATTAAAGTACAAATAAAGGATATTTATGTCAATATTCACATCTATTCGTTATCTTTTAACACTTGAACAGAACTCCATTCTGTTTAGAATCTTTGGCGTTTGTTGTCGCCAAATTTATCTTCAGAAGATAGATAATGTATGAGCTCCTAAAGTCAATAATAAGGTATTCTGGATTTTTTCCGTGACTAAATCTATGGTAGAGCCCTCAACATGCCACCGGAATTGGCAGATAAGGTATTTATACCAAATTTTCATTCAGGTCTTGAGCAATGGCTGATGAAACCAGCTGTGAACAGCTCACTCGGCATGCAAAATATTTATTATTGTTTTTCGGAAAGAATCGATTTTTGATTTAGATATTTCATCCTGTCAAATTCATCTATATCTTTTTGCCTTTTTAGCGGATTTTTTACAGTTTTTCTTCGACAGCTACTAGCGTTCCTACTTTCTACCTTGGTCTAAGAGATTTTGCCTTAACAAATAGGCATTGTATTATTCTAATGCCGGTGTAGAACTTCATTATTTCGGATGCCTGCTTTTGTGTGTCCTTTAATCTCCTGGCTGTAATGTAATACAGTGGCATTAACTGCAATTAAATTCAGAGCCTGAAAAACATGCAGTACCATTGAGGGCTATTTTTGAAAGAAATGGGATCATAGGTAGAGAAAAATTATAATTCTTGTAGACAAACCAATATCAACCACAATATCTTGAAATAAAAATATAAAAAATCTATCTGTCCCAGCCAGGACTCGAACCTGGATCTCATGCTTTCCGGGCTGGTCCTGGCTGGGACAGATAGATTTTTTATTCTATTCCCTTGCTTTAATAGATTTAATTTTACTTGGTATTAAAAAGCACAAATAAAATTAATATTTATACATAAATAATAGTTTTCCCGCGCAAAAATGAAATAATAAACCTTTCAACTTGAACTGAGAAAGAAAGTTTCTGTACCACAGCCAACATAATTAAATAGTTTTCTTGAGAGAGGTTAGTCAGGGATTTGGTCCCTGGAGGTGAAGAATTAAAACTGATTTGTAAACCATAATGTCTTTATTTTCCGTCGATTTGGCCTAAATTTTAGGTCTTCATCAACGCAAATAGGGGGATAATAAAAGAGAGATTTATGCTCTACGCTAACTAAATTGTGACTACTAAGTCAGTGAATTAATTTTCTTTATAAGTGGAGTTTGTCCCCAGCTTTAAAAAAAAAAAAATAAAATAAAAAAATTTGCTTATAATTTATTCTTGTAAATTTCTCTATACATCCATTATTTGTTTAAATTTTATGGCTTAAAAAATCCTTCCACTTTAGTCACATAGGAAGAGACAATTCGTAGAGAATGAGGCAATCCACACGCTATTATTCTATTCTAAACACCCAACGTACTGAGTAGTATTTTACTCCTCGATGAAAGGGAAGTTTATCCTAGGAGGGACACAAACACCCAGAATCTGGTAAATGTTTTCCAAATGAATCCCCTCTACTATACTTACCGNTGAGTGGCACTTAGCACTCGATATGCTATATATGTTTTTTATATATATATATATATATATATATATATATATATAACCTTATCTAGGAGGTACAATGGAAGCATACCGGCCCGGAAAGCAGGAGATCCAGGTTCTTGTCCTGGCTGGGAGAGATTGATTTTTTTTCTATTCCCTGGCATTAATTGTTTAAAATTTACGTGGGATAATAAACCACAACTAAATAAATATTTATAAAAGATAATATTTAACTTTTATTTTACCAATAAATAAATTTCTAACGAAAAACACATACTAAAGTAGATACATTGCTATTATAAGTTGAATTTAGAGCACTTTTCAGCTGTAAAAAGTACGAATGAAAATTTTTTTTTCTGTACGTCTTTAATGACACGAATTAAATAGAGTGGTATCAGTAAGAAATAATGATTTTTTGTATTTAATTGAATATAATATATTGAAAAGGTGAATAATATATTCAACATAATAAGTTAATAACAATGAATATTCTTGAATGGTTTGGTCCATCATATGTGATAGACATTTTTGTGTTCCCTTCAATGATTTTGAGCTATTTTATTATACTTTCGTTATTAATATTAACAAAGCATTTTCATCTTTGAGCATTCAGTCATTTTCCACGGACATCATTTATCGTGGCTATCAATCACTAAACATTAAAACTATTCCTAGCTTGAAGAGCAGAAATGGAATAAAGGAAAGGTTGAATGACGTTCTATCACTCGCGAGTGATGGATTGGTCAGTTGTTCAGTGAGCTTATGTGTTCATATGACCTTCTGACGTCATAGAATTTGTATAGGTGAATTAGTCTTTCGCTATAATATTAGTTAAAAACTATTTTAGAACATTTTAATTATTAATTAATCTTCAATTTTTAAATAATTACAGTTGCATTTATTAATTTTACAATTAAGTATAACAAATGGCTGATTTATAGACATGATATGGGAATATGGTTAGAGCAAACAGTTATTCATAAAATCTTTTGGTATCTGATTTTCCCGCCCGAGGAAAAGAGAGGGAAATAAGGGGAAAACTGAAATTATTTTTATACAATAAATCCAAGGGAATAGAATAAAAACTCACTTCCTCAGCCGGGACTCGAACCCAAATCATGCTTCGAGTCCCGGCTGAGGAAGTAAGATTTTTTTATTCTATACCCTTGCATTTATTGCATAAAATTAATGTGGGGTTAAATATCTCAACAAATACAATTTTTTTTCAAATACAAGTAAAATATTGCTGCAACAGTAAGGTCATCCTAATTTCTCCCATCAATGTACGCGAATGCCATACAGCATTGTTACTGAAGGAATTTAAAATCCCAAAGGCCTCAGGAGCCAATCAAATTTCTTCTTTCAGCTTCCTATTGCATAAGGGTATCTCTTCCCAAATCTTTTTGGAAGTATGGTAATTACTCTGAACCCTTATGAGAAACACAATTGTAAACTGCCCAAAAATACGAAAAACGTGTTTCTAGTAGACCTATATTAAAAAAAAATGCCATTTCAATAAATTCCTCGGCTTCTTAATAACTACTAAGATATTTTAAGAACCTAAATAAATAAGTAATTATATAATAATACTTAAAAGATAAATGTAACATTTATGTAACTAATAAATAGATAAACATGTAAATATAGGAGCTTAGTGGCCAACTATCTTGCAAACAAGCGTCATTTTTGTATTTCTTTTTTTTTTAGTGCTAAATTTCTATAAACTATTTTTACAACTTCAAATATAGTTTTTTCTTTGTTATAATTATGAGTATATTTCTGTTTCTATGCTGGTTTTGGAAATATAATATTATTATTATGCTTTTAAATTATACATAAATGAATTATCATTATCCTTATTTCCTCCGAAATGAAAATCTGAATCCTTATACTCGCTGAAGATATTCATCAAATAAATTTTATATTTTGATTTTTATGGAAAATGAGTTGTGAATATGTTTTAAATATGTAGATATTTATTCTAGTAATAAATAAATAAGTGACTTTAAAATTAATTTACAAATTTTCTTCGGGTAATTTAATTAATATGAAATGTCATTGAAAGTCAAACTTCCTAGAGATTAAGAATATTTTGGTGACTAAGAATATTGTCTTAATAGATAATCTCATTCGTTGAGTGATATACGAAAATAAAATGCATTGACAACAAGTATAAACTAAAATCAAGTATTTTTAATTTCGAGCTGTATTTTTGAAACTACATATCACTATTTTAATAGCATAATTTTTAAATAAATGTCCTAAGGTGATTAGATATAAATAAGTGATGGAATGGCTTACGGTAGTGTATGTAGACAATTAATTGTACGTACATACGGTGGTTTTGCTTACACAAATTACATGGGGGTAGAATGTAATTTCCCGTTCCGAATATTCCCCCAAAGCCCAAGGAGAGCCACTAATCAATTTTCCATCCACTGAACATGTCTGTTGCTTTTACTTGCAAGAGAGAGAAAATAGAAAGCGTATGCATAACTTTCTGATTAGTGATAAGTGTTAAGTCAGTTCGTTTTAAGAGCTTCGCAATATTAGAGACAGTTTTTAACTCTTCTCTGTTATCGTTCTTAAACCCGTATTAATGGTTAGGAATATCACTAAAAATCCTATATATTTTAATATATAATTTTTAATAGTTCCACTTCAGTCACATAAGAAGAGACAATTCGTGGAGATAGAGACAATCCACACGCTATTATTCTATTCTAAACACCCAACGTACTGAGTAGTATTTTATTCCTCGATGAAAGGGAAGTTTATCCTAGGATGGACACAAACACCCAGAATCTGGTAAATGTTTTCCAAATGAATCCCCTCTACTATACTTACCGAACTTACGACTGAACAGTGTATTCCTCTTCTGAATTTTGTAGGGCATGGCTTCCTCACACTTCTAACTTAGTGCATGGAGTCCTCTTGGGCGGACATATTAATTAATCAACCATTGAATCAATCAGTTAGTCTTTTGTTTAATTAATCAACACATTTAATCCTACATATTGTAAGGTGGTTATCGTTCTTAAACCCGTATTAATGGTTAGGAATATCACTCATGTGTACGTCTGGAATAAATAGGAATATTCGAAATGATTTTCGAAGGGTTATTTGTGCTCAATAAGGGGACTATTGTAACGGATACATACAGTGTTCGATATCAATGGAATTTAATATCCCCTCCCCCCCAAATTTCTCAATGTGTAGCATTAATTTCCTTTGAACTGGGATGAATTTCACCAGCTGAAATTTCCTGACAAAGTATTGTGCGCTTCGGCGTATCACTTACCTAATTAAGGATTCAAGATTTAAATGACATTATTCCATTATTTACCTTGACATCCCATAATTCATATTACTAATAACTATGACAGTCATATGAAATTTATTCAATATAATTAATTTAACAAGAACTGTATTATACTAGTAAGGCTTTCTTCTATATAATGTTTGATTAATGATCGCCATTTTATACTCCCTTCCAGTCTAGTCATTCACTCTCCACTGACGAAGGGCGAGAAATCTCCCCGAAAAATTTACTCTTTGTAGTTTTTTATTTTGTGTGTTTCTTATTTATTTATTTCTATCTGTTCTTATTTACTATATTTATATATGGTTGAGTATATAAATACGTGGGATAGCCAAGCACCTCATGTAGTACTTATGTGTGCTTAGCCAGACCTCAGAGATATATAATTCCCCTCTGAACTCTCATAAACACAATCGAATACGCGATCTGGAAGTTCTTCCAGAAGCAGGTGACTCTCGCTTAAAAACTTTGTTACCCTTAGAGGACCTGTCATTTTCTTTACAAGTTTACTCACTTAGATGGTAGAAGACTGACGGACCACGTCGATTCAGGAGTCATTTTACTTATTTACCCATCAAAACGTCCCCCTCAAAACTCTTTTTGGAACAGCGCCTATAATATAGCGCTCCATAGTGAGTTGATCAAGGAACTCAACTAGTACCTTCAACTCACTATCATGTGAGTTGATAGTGAGTTGACGGTACTAGTTGAGTTGTATTGGCATTTGAACCGAGAATCTTTTATTATTAAAATTCCAATAATTAGCTAACTCACCCAATGGCAATAAAAACAAATATTTATATAGAAATATATATGTGTGTGTGTGTGTTGTGTAAGTACAGGTGTGAATTAAATATATAATTTAGAATTAAATAATTTAATTAGGAATATCCAAATATAAAGGAAGTACGATTGAACATTTTGAGAATTATTTCAAAATGTAGACCATTCAAACGCTATATTGACTACATCAAGTCTGTAGAATCCTTTTGAGCACACCTAATCCTCACACGATATATTAAAACTTTTTTCGTTAATTGTAAGTGTTCGGTTGCAGTTTTTTTTAGAGTTATCTAGATAAACTTTTGGTTTATTTAAATATTTAAGTTTATTTTAAATATACCGATTACGTATTTTAATGGTATAATTATGTGTATTAAAATAACCTGAATTTCTAGAGATAACTAAAAGCAGTGTCTTGTAAGGAGGTTACATTCACCTGTTCACCAACCAAAAAAAACCGATGGGTTTTGTCAAGACATCGATGGATTGTCGGTGATTTCTGGAACTCATCTTAGTGTTGACTCCTCCATGCTTCTCACGTGCGACTTCAACTCAAAAGGTTCTTTTTCTTCCTCTTTTCCACCTTCGTGTACGTGGCTTTCAGGCCATGAAAGGACAGTCCTCTTGGCACTCTTCCTTTGGAACTAAAATAATTACTGAGCCTTTTATTTTTTGGAATAGTCTCTTCTTAAGCATATGTCGTATTACAATTATGTGTAAAGTAATTAAAAATTAGGAAAGACTTATTTTTAATTTTAGTCTTTTAGTTTACAATTTTGTTAGGCTTACATTATATGAGTAATGGCTTACATTACATGAGTAATGGCTTACATTGCACGAGTAATTGCTTACATCACAAGAGTAATGGCTTACATTACATGGGTAATGTCCCAAAAATATTTAAATTTGTTTGTCCATAATCAATATCTTTATAGAACGTACTATTGACCCTTTGGAAAATATAGAGATGATTTTTAGGGAAAGAAATTCATTTTTAGAAGTGGTAAAGAAATTCAGATTTATATTCAATTCTGCTGACGGAAAAACTCACTTCTTATCTCATATTGTTCATGCTAATTGATACCCTTTGAATTCTGGATAAGCCAATTACCAGAGTAAGAATTAACAGAACTGATTAAGTAACTTCTACGAAAATACTTCAATCATCAATCAAGCTCTGAACATGGAATCTGATTGGTCCAGAAAGCGCTAAGCTCTAATTAGTACAAAAGTATATTCTCTGGAGGAACGAATTCGCTCCCAGTAGATGTTTAGATATACCTCATTTCCCCACTGAATTAAAATATTCTGGCCGATTTTTTCTTTTTCCTCTCTAAGGAGTAGTGAATAGGTAAAAACCAACAATTTAATTAATTAAAATAAGATAACACCATGTACGTTTATGGCGCCATATAGATTCTGAACCCTGAAGACTTGTTTTTGAAATGATTCTACTTGCCTTTCTCCTTTAATATGAATTTGAATGCCATTGGAAGGAATATAAGCAGAGATAGTCATGCCTTTGTTCCTGAAGCCTAGACAAGAAAGTCGTGTGAGTCATCATCAGATTATTAGGCAAAACTTTCGTAGATGTGTTATAAGCATGTGGTGCTGGCAGCCTAATGCTAACCCTTTCAACGCAGGAAATGGCTGTACCCAATCATGTGTTTGATTCTCTGAAGGATCGGTGAAGATTCGAAGTATATTGCCACCACAAAACGCCCATTGAACAAACAATCAGGCCAAATAGCAGAGTGGCAATACTCTGAATGTCGTAATCCAGCAGACATATTGATGTTTCAGCCAATCCGCTTCAAGCTGAGAACCAAATTCAGGGCCGTCCTTCCCTACCTGGAAAATCTCTTTATTCGCAATTTATTTCCGCTTCAATAGGAAACTGATTAAGAAGTTTGTGTCGAAAAGCCTCAAAAAGGCGGAAATGGCTAAGAGAGAACAAACCTTTGAAATTTAACACAAACACAAAAGCTTATTGCAATTGTTATTTTGGCCTTTTGGGAGCTCGAGACTTCCTTAATGGGAAAATACCTAGAAATTACACTTGTACATTAACAAAAATAATTTTCAGTGAAAGATTTTAGCTATAAAGTTTTTTTTTTTATTTATTTAACATCCCTTTCTGTCACTAATTGTCGTAGGGGAAGGGATAATTTACAATCACTCGTCCAATTAGAAAAATTCGCCACGCAATATTTGCTTAGACTAAGGTCATTATCAAGGTTGGAGAATATTTGTATCTAACTTATAAAGTATATTATTAATACAAAATTTAATTAATTAATAATTATTAGCAATAACAAAGTAATGTTACATTTAGAAAAGAACTAATTTCTGCTTATGAGACATGAAAAATAAATTTACAGTACTGTTAAATCCTCACATCTAATAATTTAATTTCACCGTGTAACATAATTTTCTTTTTTATTATGTAAATATTCTCTAAAGATAAATATTCAAGTGTTATACTTATTTACTGTCGCTTAAAACGTTATTTCCTAAACAATACACTATAATGGGAATAGCCAGTTGGATGTGGGACTCTTCCTCCTCACTGACGAAGGGCGACAAATCTACCCGAAAATTATACTCTTTGTAATTTTTTCTTTTTGTGTGTGCACTGCACCTCTTTTTCCCACCTGTTCTTATTTTTATGTATACGGCAATCAATATTCAAATGAAGAGTTTTTTTTTACCGTAGATATTATTATTAGATCATTTTAGTTGGGGTTCGGTCAAAGTAGATCCAAAAAAAAATCCAATTTAAAAAAATGTATTTTTAAAAACAGTTTTTTATATTTGTATTTTTTATCTACCTTGACTGAACCCCAACTAAAATTATCTAATGGCAATCAGTATTATTCCCTAAAGCTACTCGTATAAAATAATCGCGGGAGAAATTAATTATGGTTTTGGCCAAGATGAGAAAAATACTGATCCAGTCTGAACCTCCATCAGAGATCTTTTCTTGCATTATTATTGTCCTGATGATGTCTTACAAGTGAAGTCAAAACGTCGGCAATTACCCAAACATTTTGGAGCATTTTATTTTTTCTATCCCAGCCGAAACCCTGATTAAATTCTCACGCATAATACTCACTCTTTCCCCAACCATATTGAAAACAATGTATTCAACTTTGTAACTTTGTAACCAAAAGCTATGCGGAACCCCTCAAGATAAACTGTCAGATGGCCGAGAATTCAGAGTCAAAGTCAAATCTGGCAGCGGTATCTAGCGGCAGCTTTGGAAAGCTGTTGGTGAGGTATTAATATCCCATTTGCTCTCAGCCAGACTGTTGATAACACTTATCAGCGGTTCCTTTATCATTACTGCCCCAGCAGAGAGTTGTGCTATCAGCAGCCTATCGTGAGTTATTGCAGGTCCCAACCCTTCCATGGCGAATCGTAAATTGGAAGTGGCGGGATGGGGAGGGATCCCTTTGAGTTACTCTTCAATCAGTCCTTCCTAGAGCCAAATAATGTCAGGGTTATTTTTCCTCTTTGCCATCCCTTATTCCTCAAATTGTGATAACCTCCCTTCGAGGGGGTATAAATGAAGGGAGTAAGGCACGTGATACATGTGTATTTAATAATAAATTTAGTATTACTCAGTATCTTAACAAAACATACAATTTGTGCATGCTGCTAAGTCATTAATTTAGTTCTGTGTACCCCAAAGTTTCCTTGGATGATTAAATTGATACAAAGTAAACAAAATTTTATTTATTCAATTTGGGTATAAAATAAATTTTGTAAATATCTGCGCATGTATAAGCTGAAAAGATTTAAGTCCACAGATAGATATGATGTATAGCCACAACAGATTTTTTTTCAATCCCTCCAGACTAGACATGACCTCACTTTTCCAGTAAGTTTTTCTAACTTCAGTGGTCACTATTCAGGACTTTCAGAGGTACTCCGATTTGTTTCTTTCTAACTTTGTACTTCACTGGCAATTTATTAATAATTAATGAAGATATGTTCAAATGTTTAAAATACTACTAAGGCTGAAATTCAATTCTTAAAGCTTGTAAGATTAAATCAATCATTTCTATGGTTTATGTTTATATTTAATAAGTAAGAGTAAATGCTTAGTTTATGGGTCACCAATTTCACCCTAATCCATATGCCCAATCCCTGTCATCGGACTCCAACCCCTACCACCCCTGATCCACCCCGACGACTAAAACGAAGATGGCCTCGTGACCTCCTGGGCCTTAATGCCTAAATTAACAGAGTGTGGTGTCGACAGGCTCCTCTACCCAACAAAGTTTGGTTAACGAATAAGCTGACTCCGACTCTGACGGACTAAGCTGACTCTGACTTTCTTGATTAAGTCATTTCTGAGAATGACTTAATCAGGAAGGAAGTTGACACTTATTGGCCTACAATACTGATCAAGTAAACTGCCATTACCATCCTAATCCACTAGCACAGACCATGTCTTCCAACTCCAACCCCTACGACGGGGAGTCGTCTCAAACGAAGATGACCCCGTGACCTCCTGGGGACATAATCTGTAAATAATTTGAGAGTGGTGTCATTGGTCATCTTTTCTCCGCATGTGATTGATAGTTTATGGGATGGACTCTCTATTTATTTTTTTTTTTCACATAATGAAATTATAGGATGTGGGGTGGGGTACAGGGAAAGCCGGAAAAATATTCCTATCTCCTAATTCTGGCACAGCGGGTTCAAATCCCGCCGTGAACAAGCTTTATTCGAGAAATGAAGGTGTTAGAATAGGTTAGCTACCTGCAACATACCCTCACTATATGATTACAAGGGTTAAAATGAGATATTCAAACTAATTAATTTGAATTAAAAATATTTTACATACTTTTTTGTACAAAATAAAAATATTTCTTTTTTATGAAAAAAATGGAGAGTTTTTTGACAGTAGATATTTTTTTTTTGTTGGGGTTCTGTCAAGGTAGGTCTAAAAGAAATACCAATTTTAAAAATAATTGTATTTTTTTTAATTATCTGCCAAAGTTTCGGCTTACATTGTAAGACATCTTCAGGGCTGTTGAAATACAATGTCATTAGAATACTATAATAATTTACAATATTATAATATAGAATTGCCATAATGTAAAATGATATCAAAAGTATGAGTGAAATAAGATATGTAGCAGAATTCAACACACGCAGAAAACAAACTAATAAAACAATTAAAACATTAATTGACCTACACCAACCTATCATGAAGACGAGAGAGACGTCCTGTCCCTAAGTTCACATTTTCATGACTGAGTGGAAAAATATTTGAGCAGGACACCGTGAGTTTTATCTTTCACTAAATTAAGCAAAAATGACAATTTTGTATTTCACTGTATTAATATATTCAAAAATATCAAAATTTTTATATATTTTAATTATTTTATTCCTCTTTATCTTATTTTTGTAGAGATGTCGTTGATGTGAATCTTTGATGTAAGCTCCCAGTGGAATCCTGAGGGAGGAATAGGGCTGTGCCTCGGGGGTGGAGTGGGGAGCTCGAGCAATTCAATTAAAACTCCCTTCAATCAATCAATGAGTAAGAGTTCCTAATCAGAGTCGTGCTCTCCCATAACAGCTGATCACTGATTAGATCATCCCCCCCCCCTCCAACCCCACCCCAGATCGCCAGAGGACTCGAGAGCTAAGCCAGCCTCTCTACCGACGTCATCCGCCTACCAACAATCACTAATGCTTAGTGCTAAACGCCGAGAATGCATTATATTCGCAAGTCACCAGCTTCACTATTTCCGCCCAACACATCCTTCACTTAAATTCCTAACGAAAAAACTTTAATTATAGAAATATAATTACACTATAAAATTCTACTTACAGTGTAAAATATATTTTTATAAGAAAATAACAAAAGAAATCGATAGATAATTAGAAAGAGAATGATGAATTAAACCAAATGGTAAAGGATAAATGGGTTAAAAGAGGGAGTGATAGAAAGATGAAGGAAGTTTAGTTAGGGGTTGGTATAAATATAGATCTTTCAATTTAGTTGTAAAATTTTATTTTTTACCGAACCTTGTCTGTTAAGAGGTTCTATTGTTATCCTTTTACG
Source organism: Oncopeltus fasciatus (assembly GCA_000696205.2). Classification (NCBI taxonomy): domain Eukaryota; kingdom Metazoa; phylum Arthropoda; class Insecta; order Hemiptera; family Lygaeidae; genus Oncopeltus; species Oncopeltus fasciatus. The sequence continues at coordinate 335,580 of KZ807757.1, read as the reverse complement.
GGTGTCATTTAATTTTAATTAACTCTATTCTTAAACCATTCACAATTATTCTTTTTAATTATCCTAAATCCTTAAGGAAATTGTATTAATTGGGCAGTTTAACTGCACTTGATATGTTTTCATATTTTAATATTTATATTTATTTGTGTAGTTTATTCGTTGAGTATGTTCTATTTATGAAAAATGTTGTGTTAAATGATATGAGGTTGATTTTTTAATAGTTTTTTTTACAACATCCTCTAGAAAATTAAGTAAGAGTAAATTTAGGATTTACTAAAGTTTCTCTGGTAAAACTAAATTACTATGAATTACATTGATAGTAAGTCTCAATGAAAATAAACAAATTAAACAAAGCATGAACTGGCTGTATAGGCCCAGTGGGATATACATGTTAAAGATGTATTTATTTGCTAGTGTTGTATGCTAGAGTAGGTGTGTGATCAGTATACCATTTTGATTGCTTTATTTTTTCCCTTATTCAAGCAAGAATGATTCTCAATCAGGGCTGGGCGTTCCTTTGATGCACACCAGGAATCGTCTGGTTCCTTCTTCCTTCTGAAACAGAAGCAGGGAAAGAAAATTCTACTTACAGTGTTAAATATATTTTTATAAGAAAATTACATTAAACAAATACAATATGATACTAATCGTTGGTTTTTAGAATTTAACAAATGAGAACTTTATATATTTAAGTTAGATGAGGGAGATCTCTCATTTCACTCTTCAAATTCTATATTCTTCTAATTATTCCAAGTGTAAATTTCATTCATTTTATTTTTCCTTTAAGTTTACTCTTTTTCTAAATATGCATACTTTGTTCAGTTCATAATTTGTGTCATATTATAACGGTTTGAGTGCTTAATTAAACAATTAATGTAATGAATGAACACAATATATTTAAAGAATAAAAATCATCATAATTAAAATTATCTAGCTCTATATTCTAAAGATTAGGCTCTTTATGTAAAATATTATTTTTATCACTACCTATATATTATAATATAACTAATATTGTTCTGATAAAAGTGTTGCCATGGAAACATGGTTATGGGCAGAAGACAAATTAACTGTGAAGTGTTCTGGAAGGGCCCGAGGAGAGAACCATTGCTATATTTACCTGCAGTAAAATACACTGAAATACAACTGATGGTAAACATTGTATTCTGTTTTATTAAATTGCAATTTAGGAATGCTGTTGGAAGATTTTAAATTTTGAATCCCCCCTCTTCTAACTCTCTCTCTCTCTCTTTCTCCCTTTCTCCCTCCTCTCTTTTTCTCTCCTCTCCCACGCACAATGATGTATATCTTCCTTTGACTCTATTTCTCCTTAGGCCTACTCGTTTCTTCGAATCTTTTTCCTAGTGAGGCTGTAAGAAATATATGGTTCCGATATTAAACTGATAATTCATTTTGTTAAATGGCTGAATTATTTTTTTATAAAAATGTTTTATGAAGTTTATTAAATTTTATGTAATTCAATATTAGCAATCCGGTAAAAGGTAAGGGTTAAGGGCTTATATAACCATGAAAATTGAAAAGGACAATGATAATTATAATTTGTGACATTTAGGCTGGCTCTAGGCTGACTGAGAAAGATGCCTTAGAAAGAGGCTTTCAGAACTCCTTATATGGTACATTCAATATTATTCTCCTTATGACGTCTGTTGTAGAGAGGCGTCCAGGACTCCAAGTTTCTTCCTCTTAGTCACTAATTCTACAGAGAAGTTGTACCAGATACAACTCTCATCCTCTTGAAGTTTCATGTATTTCTATGGGTGATTATTTTATCTGTATGAATATTAAATATATCAATGATTATATTTGAACGATATGCTGTCAGATAAATTTTTAACTTAGTTTAATTATTGCATGGCCAATATTGGGCTCAAAATAATTACTTAAATTTTTTATATGAACTGTACTTTGCTCAAAGTCCCCCTTGCATGGTTGGAAATTCTTTGGAAAAAATTATCTATCAGTAAAGAAAAATTATAAAATAAATAGTAACTTCGATATAAATGAAATAACACAAGGACGTTGCAAAAGTGGGCCCTCGCCTTGCTTAACTCCCTAAGTCATATTTTTATTCTATATGAACTATATGAAATCGATTCGCAAATTATAAATCCTTATATTTAAAAAGAAAAAGAAATGATAATATTAATGTTTTAATTCCAGTATATTAATATTTTAAGTTATTTTCTTCCTCAAAACTCCCCTTCGGCTTTTTACGCCTTAAAAGAAATATAATTATGGAAAGAAACTTTAGTTCCAAATTTTTTATTTTATTTTAATAATTATAAACGCTAAGATGTGAATTGATTAGTTTATATTTATTTGTATTATTTCATACTGTGAATATTTTTAGTTTCTACATATTGTTTAGTAAGGAATCTATTTTTTTTTTCGATGTTTTGTTTAGCATGATAGCCATTAGAAAAAAGTAGTAATACACCGATCTCCCCCCCCCACAACACATTAAAATAATTTAATAAAATTATGCTCCAAGTCTGATAGGTATTTTTAATAAATGAGTCTTCTTTTCACTCATCTCAACTCAGTTCAAGATAATAATCTGTAAGTCAAGATAGTTTAAAATTGCCTTACTCACCGATGTAAGATAAAAGTAGAAAATATAAAACACTAATTCAGGGGAGATACGCCCTCAGGAGATAAATATTTTACTCCCTCGGCTCTCATCATAGGAATGGCTCCTTCATTTTCCCATTAGACCCACGCGGGGAAAAAGAAAAACAATTACGCCTGTCTAAACAGCGTAGGATTATTCTTGTGTCGCCGTAAAGGGCTCCCAGGGGTACCTGGCCGACGAGGAATTATTTTAACGGGATTAATTCGTCGGAAAAGGGGTTGGGGGTTGGGGGTAGGGGGTGGAAACCGTGGTAAATTCTAATTGAATGGGACCTCTTCATTCCGGGCTCACTCAATTTACAGTTCACTTTTCTGTGAATGTGCAAGAAAATACTCGGCATTTGTTTGCAGCTAGACTGGGAGCGTGTGACTCCCAGTGGGGGAGGAAGTCAGCCACGAAACATGGACATTTCAATTTCTCTATCGCGAAAATTAAATTGAGCAAGAGGACATTTTAAGCCTTTTAAGAGCCCTTTATTATAAAATTTCACAAATAAATTGAATTTGAGGAAACGCGGAAAGCATTCTATTTATTTTTTTTAATTGGCGGAAGGAACCGCCTGTTGGATTCTGAGAATGTCTCAAATTGAACTGTCTACATTCCAGATGGCGCTGCAACCTGTGGTAGGAGACGACTTCTCCAATTTCGTACAGGTCTCGTGCATCCTGCATCACTTCATCCATCCAACGAAGTTTGGGCCGCCCAACTCAATGTACTTCTTCCTTTCTTTGTGCGCGGTTTTGAAATGCTTCTTATTTTTCAATAAAAAACAACAACAAAGGCAGAGGGGCATAATAATGTTCACATTATGCACAAGTATTTTCAGGTTTTTTTTTATATACCACTCTTCATGAACAATCTCAAATAAAACTCCTCATATTTTATTAATAATTAACATCCAAAAGAGGAAATGACAAATTTTAGCTAAAAAGCTGAAAAATAGTCGAAATTATTGATAGGAAGAGAACAAACATCATCGGTGTAAAAAAGTGCAAGTTTCACCTTGTTTGTTCTATAAATGTTCATCTTAATACTGACACTAACTAAGGGTTACAGTTGATTAGTAGAGAGACTAAATAAAATAAAATAAAACTCTTTAAGTACTAGATATCTTATTTATTGCTCTTATTGTAAAAAAAAAAAAAAGAATATATAAGTGAAATTTAATTTTCCTTTATAAAATATGTATCCTAAGAAAAATATAGAATGTAAATAATTTGACTGGGTTTATCTCTTTGTTTATAAAATAAACGTAAAAGATTAAAGGTAAAAAAAAAATTAAGTTGGGAAGGGTCGAAATTTGTGGAAAACTTTTAAACAAAATTAATAGATCAATTTTCTAAGTAGAAGAGCTAGTTATTAATTTGTTAACATAATTTAAAGAAGAACTTTTGGGTAAATGGTAAGATGGATAGGATTAAATTTGATTTTTTGAGAAATGAGATAAAGAAAGACATTCCACAATCGTGTGTATAAAACCTTCTTTAATTTATTCTTTCATATCATATTTATAAAGACTTTTTTCACTTATTATGTTCTATCAATTTATAATACTAAAAAAAATTATATTGATGATTATTAAATTTTTCTTTCCTCTAATCCCCCTCAGACTTTTTAAACAAAAAGGATACATTTAGCGGTATGCAATGTAAAGTATAAAACACAGAATATAGTTCTTCTTTTACAAAATAAGCGTACGTGTTCAACCCTTTAATTTAGTTTTTTCAGGACTTTCTATAATACGCTTTTGTGGTACAAATTAAATCTCGTGTAGATTATATAAAACTGCAGTACACATATATTATACGGATTACTTTTTTTTTAATTAAACAAAAGATTGTAGGAACCAACTTTAATTTAACAAACTTGTCTCTTAATTTATGAAAATTATTCCAAATAATAAATTTGCTTCTTGATTCATAAATTACTTACTTACACACTATATATATATATATCCCTCTTCTA
>KZ807757.1:312519-329380 GCA_000696205.2 Oncopeltus fasciatus | reverse complement strand
TACTTAGTGGCTATATATGTATGAAAATAATAAATTATGAGAAAGAAACATTAGAATAAACCAGAAGGGTTGAATAATATTTATCTTTGTAAAAATAAAAAACAAAATTTCCAAAAGTTGAAATTAATATTTATTAGAGCAAGATAAAGTATATGGAGTATAATTCGGCTCATAGAGAACTTAAAATATTTATTAGAAGTTAATAATGAGAATTATTGAAAAAAAAAAAAAACATAAAAAACCTAGAAAATCCTAGATATATTTCTATTTGTCTTTCATTATGTAAAGGTAGGAAATTTGAAAAAAAAAAAAAAAACTTATACTCATCATCTTTATATCGGCTTAAATCCTTCCTTTACATGGTTAAATTTCCGCCATATCCTCTATTTCTGTAGGTTAGCCTTGGGTTATTTATGCTAATGTAGTATGTATGCTCTTTTAATATATATAGATATATAATAATATAAATATATAAATACATATATATATATATATATATATATATATATATATATATANCGTCTGTTCGTGTGTGTGTGTGTGCGTGCGTGCGTGCGTGATATATATATATATATACATATGAATCGAAGGATTGAGTTTGCCAATTAGTAATTATGAGTTCTGCCTGAGCAATTTTAAAAATAATATTGAAAATCATTAGATAGTTTTTAAGGCCAACTGGAAGTAATTTAATTTATCTATCAAATTAGTGGTAAGTTCCAAAGGAACTCTCTCTGTAAGAAAGTTAATTTGCTGAAAGAGAGGCGGAGAAGGGGCAATGAGGGAGAAAGTCTCGGATGGATCCTGGAAGTCCTGGAATTAGGTTGTTTACAGAACAATGTAATCCAATATAAGGGCTGAAACTAATGGAGTTTATTGAGATGGCCGAGGGCAACTCCTTCAAGCGGGAGGCTCTACATCCAAATGAGGGAGAGTGTATTTCTCCAGGAGCGCAATCAGGGTGCACAAAGTAGATTATTTGTCCAGTGAGAGATAGTCTCCAGACACCTGTCGTAAGATTAATCGACATTCCAGACCCTTATTTTCTAGAAACTCCCTTCTTCAGTCTCCTCTGATCCTAATGGAACTTGTCCTAGACTTGCAAGCACTGGAAGGTGTCGGTTCTCCAGTGAGAGATAGTCTTCATACACATGGACTTTCTCCAGCTATAATGAGTGACCTCAGAAGTCGACGCGCGCGCAAAAAAAGAAGTTTTAGCCTCGTTTTCAGTAGCTTAGGACGGCCCTAGGAGGGAGTTGCTAATCTACAGGTTGCCCATCCCATTCTAAACACCCATGGCTAAGGACAAGCCTCCATTTATCGATAAAAACTAAACCAATGTCGGATTTGAACTCGCTGCGCTATAGGATATCGTGACTCGAACCCCGTGAGCTTGAAACCCATACTTTAGTGCCCCCCCCCCATCCTCCCCTCTCAAGCCATTCACTACAAGAATTTTGAGGTTATATGAGTAAATTTTGATACCAAAAATGGAGATTGTTTGAGCATGGAGTTTATTAGCAGTGAACTTGCTGGGATTCGGTCAAGGTTGAACCAAAAAAAAAAAAAAAAATCAAATTAAAAAAAAAAAGTATTCTTTTTAATCTGGGACGTCTTCAGTACTAACATGAAGGCGGAAGGGAGGTATTGTCACTTGGATCTAATATTTATGACTGAGGATTAGATCATGACTGAACATTAGAACCAGGTGATAATTCCTCCTTTCTTGCCTTAATGATAGCCCTGAAGATGGCTTACAATGTAAGCCGAAACATTGGCCGATAATAAAAAAATACACTTTTTTTTTTCTTCGGATCAACCTTGAGCAAACACCATAAAATTCTCTACTATCAAATTTTATTAATTCATTTATTATTTTATCTAAAAGCTTAAAATCATCTAATAATAATATCTACGGTTTAAAAAAAAATACATTTTGAGCTAAAAAATTAAGGAGTTATTCAATATTGATTTTTGTACGCATAATATTTTTTATTCAAACTTTATTTCTTAAATAACAGTGTTATTTAAATGAGGAAAAATAAAGTAAAGTATTCCCGGATTCAGTGGTTTATCGAGACATCACGATTTTAAAAATTATTATGTTTAATCAAATAAATAAATGTTTGATTACCAAATTTGAAGGTATTCGAATTGATAAAGTTTATCGGGCAGAAAATTCAGTATAATCATATATTAAACAAATTCTACAATCATTATACTTTTTCTATTTATAATTTTTGTAGTAATACGTGGAAAGCAAATGCTATTGGTTGAAGGAGGTCGTCATGTTTCTTGTGCCCTTATTATATACGGAATATTAAAGCAGAAGAGGAACGTTAACTGTTCCTTATATTGAGCCATCCGAGAGGAAATTTCATAAGAACCTGGAGATAGTGGTCCACCATGTTCCCTACAAGAAATACCAGCGGGGAATCAAAGGAAATGTGGTTATTGCGAGTGAGCACTCTAGCCGTATACCCTCCTCATCCTGCAGGGTATAGGGCCGAAACAAGAGATCCCATGCAATGTCTCCATGACGTTCCTGGAGTATCTACTTCGGCTCTAACGAGTCCTGCCTTTACTGACTCCAGGTCAGTCTGTCTCTTCAGCAATCCCTTTAGGCCTACGTTCAAAGCATGCCTGCTTGATTTCTCTCTTTTTTATTTCTGGCATTGCAAGATTATTATTCTCTCTATTAGCAGAATCACATTGACTTTCCACAGCTTCCGCTTCGATCGTAAGTAATGTCCTGCCCAATGTCAGTCTAGTCCTTCCGTAATCTCTTTAAGCCTTCATTAAAAGTTGTGGCCATTAGGAACTCGGCAAATACCTCTTGAGTGGCTATTTATATCTCTGCTACTCTACGGTTATTACCACTCAGTATCTCCTTTGTCTCTAGTGCTTCTTCCACTTAATCCTTCCACTTCGTCCTTTTCGCATTTCCTCTTTAAGTTTTAATTGACTCCAATTGGGTGCTTTGACCACTAAGGACTCGTCAAATCCCTTCCTCTTTGTTTCTTTATATCTATGGCTATTTATTATGTTCCTCTTTGGCAATTCATATATAAATTCATTCTGTGTTATCAATATATTATGAGCAAGCAAAATACATTCCTTTGTGGGGACTTATATTTCTATTCTCTCTATCATCGCACAGTAATCCCCTCTGACTTTACCGTTATATCTACTCTGTCTCTAATGAGTCTTCCTTCATGGACTACTTAGTGGCATTCCCTACATCCTTTGAGCTTCCATTCAAAATGCATCCCTAAGTAGGTATCTTTTTTTTTTTTTTTTGCTGTTTTAGCCTCCCTTGCAACCACTTAGGGTCATTGGAGGGAGGGGCTATCTACAGGTTGCCACCCCATTTTAAACACCCACGGCTCAGGACAAGCTTCTATATTATAAATAAAAGATTGACCTGGGCGGGATTTGAACCCGCGGCGTCAGGATTGTGAAACCCGTACGGATCCCCTGAGCTATCCCGGCACCCCTGTAGGTATCTTTACCAATGTCATTTTACTATTTTTTATACTATTACATGGGTACTGCCACTGAAAGTTCATTAATGACAAATGAATGTCCTCATCCTGGTCCCTTCTGACCTAGACTAATCCCTTTAACCATCAGTTCCACAGTTTGTCTGCGAATGCAATGTTATTGAACTCTTCTGTCTATTATCGCTCAACTATCATTTCTTTATCACCTGCCTATCTACAAATACTTCTAGCTTCAGTTCCAGAGATAACTGCGATAATACATCCACTTTTATTACGGCCAATATCGTTTTACTATCTCACCAATCATCTTCGTTAATCGTTTATGACGTTGAAAGAGTATATGCTCTGTGTACAATATGTATTTTCTCTCAGATTCACTAATCTCCTTCGGCATATGTTCCCAAAAGCAATACTTCCAGTGAGTGGAGCCGGTCAAAATTGTACCTTTTGAGTGTGGCCACATAGACTATCTATGTTGCCAAAAATGTACTAAGGTCTCAGCAATATATTTAAAAGAAGCATATTTTTATACTGTAATATGTATATAACATATATATTGTGCGTGTGTGTATTATTATTTTTAAGGTATAATTTTTTTAAGCCTTTTTTTTTAGGATTGATGAAAATACGATGTAGTTTATCAAAATTTTCTTCATAGATCCGTGTATAGCTTCTCTTCTAATGTATAATTAACGTTAAAACATTATCTTAAATTATTATTATTATAAGATCGTATTAAAATTCAAGTTAATTAAGAGGCCAGGTGATACTCTCTTTTTCTACAATTACTATTTTATTGTGTTATTTTTATGTTCAATAGCATTGTATCGTACGATAAAATAATTTAGAAATTGAAGAACTGAGCTGTGGTTAGACGAATTTTGGTCTGACGTGGAACGGTGAAGTGGAGTATGTCTTTTGTGGTATGAAGAAGTCCAGGATGTCAAGAAGGCGGGTCACGTCACTGGCTTTAATGGTTGGAAAAAGAAGACCTTATTGGGACGAGGTCTTGAGATGAAGTAGAGGGAGGCCACGTGAGTTCTCAAACCCAATTACGGGTGTTCTGCATTGTAGTCTCCGCCGGCGAGGGCAAAGGTCTTCGAGGAACTATAAGACTGGAGCTGTGTTAACTGGAGTATTGGGAGGACAATCCACTGCGGAAAGAGTTACAGAAGAAGTGGGAGGTAGTGATAGAGGGAGTGAAGGGTACGGTATGACGGATGTAGAATTTCCGGATGAGAAGTGAGCTAATGTGTGATAGGTAAATAATGTAAAAGGTTATTTCCACCACCAATGAATATAGAACTGTCATACCTTCCATTGTCCGTCTTCATTGGTTTCTGTAAACCATCTGTTGGCGAGCGCATTCGGCCAGAAGATGGACAATGTCCGAAAGCGCTCGCCAACAGATGGTTTACAGAAACCAATGAAGACGGACAATGGAAGGTATGACAGTAATGTGTGATAGCCTGAAACATGTCGATTATTTTTTTGAATTAGTGGCATTTCTGTCTGCGATATTACATTTTATATATTTGTCTTGGAGGACCTGTTAAAATATGTGTCTGAATGATGCTAAAAGGGAGTTGAAAAGAACATCTTTGAATGAGGAATGTGAAGAATGTCGATTGAAAATTGGACAATTTTGATTTTTTTTAAAGTTACCAAGAGGGATATAATTAGAGGAATTTAAAGGGAAAAAAATGTATTAAGGTGGGCCGATAATTTGATGAAGGAATGAAGAAGACAGCTGGTCATTACCTCCAGGGGGTCATGAAGAGGCCCATTTTCATGGGTTAGATGGTTAGGGAAACTTTACACGAGGCCTACCTTCGTAGACCTGAGAGTCTCTGTAGTTGGCGGAGTTATTGTGTACATTGCACAAATGGCTACGGGATATCTGGCAGTCTGTAAGCACCAAAGCACCATCAAATTATATATCTTTGTGTGTGTGTTTGGTGCTTGCGTTACACAGTTGATAGCGTAAGACATACAGTCAGTATTCCAGTATTATTCGTCCTTTGTTTTTTTCTGAACAATTAGTAACAAAGTTCCCTACTAGGACTCACTATAAGTCTGTGGGGAGGACTAGGGTTACCCAAAGAATAATCAAGCACAATATCCCCCCCTCGAATGGTCGGGAGACCAACTGATGTATGGTAGGTAAACCCTTACAAAAAAGTTTTAAAAAAGTCAGAGGTTGATGGGATTTTAAGTAGGACTGATCACCATGCTGATCATCTGGAAAACTTCTCCATCAGGTAATGAAATGCGTGTAGAAGTTGCGTGTTACACGTATTGATATTTCAGGTCTTGCCAAATACCATATGAGAAAAAAAAAATATTTATATAGATACATACATATATGTATGTATGTAAAACACAAATTTTGACCCAGATAAAATACACTTTTAAAAGAAAAAGTATTGTAAATACTTTATGTAGGAACAGGATTTACAAAAAAATAGGGCGTGAAGTATTTAAACAAGGTGGTTCATATCCTAATACAAATAAATCATAAACCTTATTGAAAAAGTTGAAGAATAACAATGATTTTTTTAAAAAGAATTAAACTTTAAAAATGTGTCCTTATCTAGCAAAAAAATGAGGTTATTCTACCATGAGTTTAAAGACATAGCACCTCTAAAGTAAGAGTAAATACATATGGAATGCATAGAAACACTCCTACATAAAAATGTCCAGATACTCGGTCAATTTTTCAAAATGGTAAAATCAGCATTATAAACCCGAGATATGGGAATGAGGAAAAGTAAAGATAAAATAGTGAAGCATGGAGGAGACAAGGTGACAAAGTTCAAAGGGCAAACGGCAAGTCAAAGAGACAATGAGAGTGGAAATGTCGATAGAGTGATTCTGGGTAAGCAACCAAAGGGTACAGAAATACGTACAGTGTGCTGAATACAGTATATTTCAGATCTGGAATATGTAATACTTTAAAGTGTATAAAAGTAGCTCATTAACATCTCCGCTATTCTGCATACAGTTTCTGTTAAAGTGTTTTAGGACAGGTCTGAGGGGCCTTCAGATATTGGGCGAAGGTGATTCATGACAAAGCATAATTTCAACAAAAATAACATTGTTAGCCTCATTTGCGGAAGAAGGGTTCTACATAACCCCTTTACTATTGAGGAACCCCATCTTACAACTAACAAAATTAATTGAAGAGTTTTTTGACCGTAGATATTATTATTAGATGATTTTAGTTGGGGTTATGTCTAGGTAGATCCAAAAAAAATACAAATTAAAAAAAAAAGTGTATTTTTTTAAAAGATTATCTGCCAACGTTTCGCCTTACATTGTAAGCCATCTTCAAGGCTGTAGAAATACAATGTCATGAGAATACAATAATAATTGACAATATTATAATATAAAATTACCATAATGTAATGTGATATCAAAAGTATGAATGTAGAAAGATATGTAAGAGAATTTAAAAAACATGCAGACAACAACCTATTAAAAACAATAATTGAATAAATTAAAACAGTAATTTACCACACCTGTCTATCATAAAGACGTGAGAGAATATTCTCTTCAGTCATGGAAATGTGAACTTAGGGACAGGTCGTCCTCTCTCATCTTCATGATAGACAGCCCTGAAGATGGCTTACAATGTAAGCCGAAACGTTGGCAGATAATCTTTTTTTTTTTTAAATACACTTTTGTTAAATTTGTATTTATTTTTTTTTTTTTGGATCTACCTTGACCGAACCCCAACTAAAATCATATAACAAAATCAATGTTTTGTTTACATCAAACAAGGCAAGTTACAAAATTCGATGTCTACTACAAAACTTCACATGTAGCAGAGGCTTTGCCTGTATTCCATTTCTTCTACTTTAATCCTCTACCACTCACACATATTGATTTCCTAATTTCATAATGTCCTTAAAATATCCTCAACATTCTAGCACTCAACTCAGACATAGCCTGAAGCCCTGTAAAATATACCCCAGTGCAGGAATTAGCACATCATGCAACTGGAGTTCTAACTCACACTTGTCCATATTGATTGTATTTCTTTTGTCTGTTAGTCGCTCGTCCGGGATTAATTCAACTAAACGATTGACCGTTGTCTCTTAATCTGATTAATACGTGACACAATCAAACACATTGACGAATTAGCTTAGTTCTTACTGCTCATGCTTAGAGAGCATTAATTTATAAAGTTGTTTTGTTTTTTATTGGCATACACCCTCACACAATAGCTTAATTTTTTTTTTTTTTGGACAACAAAATGTAAAAATTTTTTATAACTTGAAACATAATTATTTGATCAGTAGCTTTATTTGTGTTATGTATGCTATATGATTGTTTAAGGATTACAGTAGTTTAAAATAATATACAATAATCTTGATATTCCTTGCAAAGTTGTTGAAGAGACTAAGGCAAATGGGAAAAAGTGAAGGAGTGCAAAAGTGAGGTTATATCCTGTGATATGGGTTAGGCAGATGTCCTATGGAGTCTCAGGAGTTGATATTTGCTGAATTTACAACGTGAGAGAAAGTTGAAGAATGAGAAAGTGATAGAGAGATTTAGAAAGGCGAGAAGGGAAGAAGAAGAAGAAGAAAAAAATACCGAGGGATGAGATGGGAGTCAGAGGAAGGGAGGAGAATGAGGGTGGGGGGGGGGGGGAATAGGAGTGGCTCCAGAGGGTAGATGGAGACATTGGGAGGGGGGAGGGCGTTCTACACCTGGGCTGGTAGATAGAGCTTCCATGACAAGAGCTTATTGTCCCACATGGGCCTCGATAACTTAGACAACTTCCTCCCTCTGTAAATGTCTCCTCCTTCGTCCACAAACCTCCTACTCCCTGCAGAAACCTCTACAGATACCTTTGTCTCCTCCAACTAAAACAAACAAAGTAATTATAGCTAAGATAATACATGCATTTCAATAATCAACTGTATTTAAAATATTAATAATAATAACAATGAACTCAAAAGAGGTCTATTAAATCTCTAAAATTATTGTTAACCAGTTATAGTTTCAAGAGGACCAAAATAAACTCATCATAAAATTATATTACTTCATTTATAACCTAAAAGACCTTATGGTTCAATGGATTCATTTTCAGTCCTCGTTGGGCTCAAAAATATATCGTTTATTACAATATTTCAATATATATTCAATAACTTAAAATATTTTAAATTTTGTTCAAAACTTTTTTAACAAAATGTTGGAATTAATCATAATTCGAACACAATTGCTAGAAAAAAACTTCATACAATTGATACGCAGCATAAAATTGATAAGGAGCATAGACTAAAAAATTGTCTTATGTTTTATAAAGATGGTCATAAAATAAAGTATGGAGAGTTTTTTTTTACAGTAGAAATTATTATTACATGTTTTTTTGTTGGGGTTCGGTCAAGTAGATCCGAAATGTACAATTTAAAAAAAAAAAAAAAATGTGTATTTATTTTTTAATTTTCTTCCAAAGCTTCAGCTTACGTTGTAAGCTATCTTCAGAGCTATTGAAGTACAATGTCATAAGAAAAACACATAAAAAATTAAATTATTTACATATTATTACATAAAATTGCCATAACTAAATGTAATGCGATATCAAAAGTATAAACTACAAATTTACATAAAAACTGAAAGAACTTTAGATATCACATTACATTTAGTTTTGGCATTTCTATGTAATAATAATGTAAATCTTTTTATTTTATGTTTTTCATATGACATTCTATGTAATTAATCCCGAAGATGGCTTCCAATGTAAGTCGAAATGTCGGCATAGAATTAATAATCACTCATTTTTTTTTAAATTGTATCTTTGGTATCTACCTTGACCGAACCCCAACAAAAACATCTAATAACAAAAAATATAGTCTCATAAGCCGAATAGAAAGATAAACAGAAGAGAGAGAGAAATATTTTCGCTCTTTACTGCCAGGGAGAGGTGGTGGGGGGTAATCAGCCATTGTAAATTCCTTAATATTTTCTTTGTAAGCTGGTTTTTCTTACAACTTTAAAAAACATAAACTTTAAAAAAATATATTTAGCACCTATTCTATGACTATTGATTGAATAGAGACTAAGTACTCTATGGGATATTTATTTTAAAACAAATTATTAAGTATAAACTTAAGGTAATGTTGAGTAGGGTAAGTGCTATAATCAATACAAATGTTAAATTGAAAATAACTTGATTACCATTTGCGATAAATATTTTTTTTATATTCAAAGATTGTTTACGAGTTTAACTATTAAAAGACTATAGGATTTTTTAGGTTATAAGGTAGTTTTTCACAATATTATGGACATATTGAAATCTCATCCTCTCAGTGGTTTACAAAAAGAGTGTGGTCTCTTTATTTTAAATTAAACCAAATCCTCCTAATTTACCTTGTGATAATTTATCCCATTTACCTTTCAATGTTAATAATTACATTTCAAACACTATGTACATATGTATTTCACTGTAATAAAATGTACTTTAAACCTCTGACCAACACAATCGATCTACGACTATGCTCAAAATATATCTTCTCTTAAGTGAACTTGTTGATAAATAAAATAATAGTTAATTCATGTTACTATTGCAAACACACTGGTTACCTTGAGAGAAATATGTTTAAAAATAAAAATAATTGATTAAAAACAAAATACTATAGTAAAACTTTATTGTAAAACCAATGCATACTTTTGGATTACATAAATTTCAGAGTGCCTAACATAAACCTCCTGCAAACCAATAATCTTGGTCGTCACCACTCTGCGAATGTAAAGACGAATGACAAACCCTTTTTTCTTTCTTTCTTGTGGTAACTCTTCCTTGTGAAGTTTTATGTACCTCTTTGTACTGATCATAAAATTCTTCAATAACAATCTCCTTCGTGAAGAGGGATCAATTCCCTTCTCCAAAACCTCTTCTCTCCTACACACTTTCATAAGCACTGGTCGTAGGCATTTGTTATCTTCTTGCCTTTAGTATCTTCAATTCTTACACATTTTTGTAATAAGTAAGGAATACCTTTCATTATAATAATAACGTCATTATCAATACACATATCCGTATGGAGATTGGTTTCTCTTCACTCCTCACTGACGAAGGGCTAGAAATCCCCGAAAATTTTACTCTTTGTCACTTTTTCTTTTTGTGTGTTCACTGCACTCTCTATCCCACCTGTTCTGGATTGCAGACACACACACATATATATATATATATATATATATATATATATATATATTTATTGAGATATATGTTGTCCATGCTTATCTAATTTATTATGTTTGACAAAATCTTAAGAATAATACGACACTCAACTTTACTCTAAGCTCTTAATATCAAGTCTTCCTCTTAATCCTACGTCCAACTCTTTTGACTTCAACCAAAAATGAACAAATTCAACAGTTTACAATGATTATACTGAATTTGATATTTGTAATTTAATAGTAAAAAGTCCCCCGAACACCCAAAACCACCTTCTGAATAATATTTTCCTCAATTCGCATACTTTCGAAAAATTGTATGTAGTAAAAATGTTCTAAATTAATTTTTAAAGCTATTTTGTTTTACACCTAGTATTTTCATACTCCTAAAAATAGTACAGATATAACATTTTTTATTTTTATATCCGTCTAAACCTCCTCCACATTAACCATTTTCAGCTTATAATGAACTTATAAAAAATAAGCTTGAATGCTGACACTTTGGTTTTGTTTGGCGAATGGACAATATATATTTATATTGTTATAAANGTTAATTTTAAAAACAGTCCATGATTCTATTTAGATATGAGATAAAATTATGACAAAAAGTATATTTTAATCAAATAAAGCAGAATTGTTCTGGAGGACATGTAATGAAACTAAATAAAATCGAACTAGCCCATATTAGCTTTGAAAGTTAACAGTATTAAATGCATTGAAAATTTCGAAATAATTAAAATTTAATTGTCTTTATGCAAGTGCATGAAATCATTTTGCATCTCAATAAGCCTCTCTACGTTTTATTCAAGTCAAGCACAAATTCCAATTTACGAAGGGACGCATCCATTTGCATAATAAATCGTTCCCGAGTACATGTACGAGGAAAGACATTAAATGGGAGTAATTTTTTGAACGCAAACTCATATACTGTAAATGTAGCCTGTATCATTCCATTAAAATATTAGAAGGTTTTTAAAAGGAAGATTGCAATTTAGGTACAAAAACATAACATATATATATATATATATGTTGGAATCCCAGTATCTTTAGTCATTTTTCTGGACTGATAGTTCTAAACTTCCCTACCAGGGTGCGATAAGGTAAAATGTAAATTTTATTAAGTGTAAAATTTACGTTTGTAAAAACCTTAGAATATAAGTTATTAGATGAATATTAAAAAAATACAAATTTAAAAAATACACTTTTTTTATTTGTATTATTTTTTGGATCTACCTTGACCGAATTTTAAACTTAGAATATAAATATAGTAATAGGTAAGCCTCCGGTTCACTTGGACAGATAGCGTACCGAGATATATGTGAAAAAACTTTTTGAGGCAAAAAAAAAGAAAAAACCAGGGTTCGCTATAGTCGTGCCAGTAGTTTATCAGAGGGTGGGAGTTTAGTGCGAACCTCCTTATAAAGCCGTCTTAGTTCTCTGAAGTACCGCAAGGGTAGCTAAAGGTACTCCTGGTCCATAAGGCCGACTGAAGAATAGTATTTGTTTGTGCATTTATTTTTTTTATAATTATTGACTTGGCTAGAAGAGCCTTAGTTTGAGGGGGGGGGGGGGGGGGCGTTATTCAAAATTATTCCAAAATAATCCTGATTAATAAGAGTGTTTTATAAATATTTATTTTAGAAATGTTATAACATGAATTGTTCCAAAAATTTAATTAAATTAATTTTAACCATTTCGAACTAGGAAAGACAATAATAATAATTAATTAATAATCCCTCATTGTACTACTTTTAATAATATAACCTTTGCTAAATATATCAGTTCTGTAGATCTTAAGAAGCCCACTAAAGTCCAAGATGACCGCCGATGACGCTATCTGCCTACCTCAAGTGATCATTCATCTGCAATATTTAAATTTCCGTGAGTTCGGGAAAAAAAAAGTCACCCAGCAAAAATTTTAATATTAAAAAAAAAGGTATGTGATACAGATGGGAAAATCAGTCATTCTCGATCTTTATAGTCTTGTCGTGTGAATAAAATTTCTAGAACTCAAAATCTGCATTCGTATGTTTTTTGTTTGTTTTTTTTTTCAACAAAAACGTTTCTTAAGTGGCCTTGCTATAGTTGCTTAATTATTCTCAGCTCACTAATAAAAACAATTTTTTTAAAAATCAACCACATTGGTTATGGTTGTATACAGTTTAAATATTTCATTATTAATTTATTTTATTTTCTACTCACCTAATACACAGTATACAAATCTTCAATAAGGAGAGAATACTTCTATACATTTTAAACAATTGGTTGTATCTGTTGCAGTAGTAGAAGATAGAAGCACAGACAAATGTAAATACTGACAGTCTGCCGAAGAAAGCAAATTTTTATAAATTACTTAATGTGCATTTAAGTGCTCATAAACATTTGTATGTCGTAAGGAGTCATCATTGGATCACACAACCCCCCCCCCCCCCCTTTCTTCCCGTGAAGGGGGAAATAGGACCTCCCCGCCAACGGAATGAAGGGGGTGACATCTGGATATGAATACTGGGGGGGTGTGTAAACAACTGCTGGAATATAACATAGTGGCGCTCCCTACAGAATGTAAGGAACTCAAACCTCTACTGCCTGCTCCCTCTGCACGGTGTTTTCATAAAGAAATGTACTTAACTCTATAGAATGGAGTCCTAGCTTCATATAAAGCAATTTAAATCTTCCCCCTTTTAGCTTGAGGAAACAACAGAAATGAGTTCTTTTATTAAATTTTGAGTAGTGGGAGGCGGTAAAATTGAATCATCTCTATTTCACCTTAATATGGCTTCACTCACCACATTTCCTCCCTATCCCCCCCCCCCTTTAAAATACTGAATTCTTAACCTTATACCACAGCTATTTGTATGTGTTCTTGGCCAGACCTCATTGATGAAATTGCTTTTAAAAAGAAGAATTATACTTAATACGAGAGCAAACAGTTTCTATAGGATCAAGGTGATATAAAATCATTACTTTTTTTTTTCTAATATTTTCAATAAATTTAGAACTATTCGTAATAAATTACATTATGTATTTTATGAATATAAATAAAAATATGTATGAATAAAGTACTAACTCTTAAGAGCAGATAATTTTGACAGGTATTTAAAAAAAGTTGTACTAAAAAGAAGTGAATCTTATAGGTTTTGGCAAATTAAATTTCAACCCTTGATGGCATTCTTAACATCTCATCGGACATAATATGTCTAGTAACCGCCATGTTGTGACATAATCATTTTATTCCTATGAAGTTATACTTTTAAATAATGTTGCTCATTATGATTATTAACGAGGAAAATTAATAATTTATCAATGGTGTAATAAAAAATAAAATATTGTTTTTTTTATATTTCTTTATTTCAAAAAGTTGATTTTTTCGTATCACAATCCTGCCTTAATCTCAGGAAAAAATTTGCTTTTTAGAATTTTTTTCGAGGTGTAACATATTTCTGATAAATATAAAAATTAAAAATGAATAGTTAATGAATTTCAGAACCATACTGTATACACAAAAATTAAAGGGATATTTCGGGAAATTATATTACCTTAAAAATATTTTATTTAGTTGTAGTTTTTTATCCCACGTAAATTTTAAACAATTAATGAGGGAATAGAATAAAAAAAAATCTATTAGTCCCAGCCACGAATCGAACCTGGATCTCCTGCTATCCGGGCCGGTGCATTTACCCTTTAATGAAAATTTTTTTTCCTTTAATGAAAGGTGTGATTTTCAATTCTGACTAAAATCAAGCAAACCATTTCAAAGATTTCATATTACATGATGTGACAAAAAAAGAGAATAATCGTAGGTTAAGTAGATTTTTATTATTTAAATTATCAAATACATAAATAAGAGTAAATGTATTTATCATATTAAAAAGCCATTGAGTTATTTATTTTATACTTTCCTTCATTTCTCGCTTATCTGTGGAATACTTCATTAAATAGGGGATGAATCCCACTAATTTTTTATTTTCCTCGACTTGCATTGTAATTCGTAGTATTGGGATAAAATCACAAAAAACAGATGCATCGAAGTTGGCTCTGATGTTGGAAGTTGTACCTTCCAAAAGCAAATAAGTCAAATTTAATATATAATTTTTTTTCGTTCAGTATCTTCCAAATTTATTATAGTATTGTATTTGTACTTATACTGATTAATATTCACTCAGCTTACTTTTTTTCCCCTACAACAATTTACATGTGTGTATGCGGCAAGATAAATTTAACCAAATTGATCTAGATGAATCCTGTGGTATTGTCCACTGGGAGAAAGAAGAATTGAATATTGGAAAGACTGTGGCTATTTGGGGGGTCAAGGGCCGAATCTGCCAGAACCAATTTGACGTCCCCTATTTGACGGGGGCTGAATAATGCCAGAAACAGAGACAGCCGATAGGCCTGAAATCCCCCNCGCCTTTCGCCGGACACAGCTGCGAACCCCGACGTCTGCACAGGTACAATACCAGTGTCCGGGCCTCAGCGCCGGTACAGAGGGGTTTGCCCATTCGCCACGGCCATTTTTCCTCGCCACGTATGCGATGCGCAGAGTTTGCAATTTCTTTCGCGGAAGAGTTCCCGGTCTTTCTTGTCAAATCAAATAGTCGCTCTCTACGGCCGAAACATTTCAGGTTATCTCTCCCTCCAATACATCCGATTTCTGTAAAGGCGAACTCTAAGTCACAGTAAGAACCAGCCATTAGTCATAATCAAAATTAAATGTACAGGTAAACCCCACCCCAAATTATTTTAGTTTTAAAAATTCACTAATAAGCCTTGAAAATATTACTTAGTAAAAAACATTCTACATAGTAGAAGCTAGAAAATATAAATAGCTATTATAAAAAGAATTTGAATTAGGGTTTACCTGTACCGTTAATTTTAATTATGACTAAGAAGCCTCAATTGTTTGCTTTTATAAAATATGACCTGTTGCTTTTAAATTAACTCGCAATTCAGTAATCCGATGATTAGGGGGGAGAGATTACCTGAAAAAAAGTTTTTTTTTGGCAATCGGGAGCGCATATCTAATTATAAATAAAACACAATATATATTTGTTTTTACTGAAAAAACATGTATTTTAAATTGTGGAGGATTACATGTCATAGAATGTTCTAAAAAAAATAAACCTATATTTGAAAATAATTTAGCACAAAGGTTGTATAAAATAAAAATTAACGTTAAAATGTTCTAATGGTGAGTGTTTTGACCATAGGTATTATTTATTAGATGATTTTTGTTGGGGTTCGGTCAAGGTAGACCCAAAAAAGTACAAATTTAAAAAAAAAGTGTATTTTAAAAAAAATTCTCTTACATAGCTTTCTACATTCATAATTTTGATATCACAAATTACATTATGGCAATTCTATATTATTATATTGTAAATGATTATTGTATTCTCATGACGTATTTCTACAGCCCTGAAGATGGCTTACAGTGTAAGCCGAAACGTCGGCAGATAATTTTTAAAAAAATACACTTTTTTTATTTTGAATTTGTATTTTTTTTGTATCTACCTTGACAGAATTCCAACAAAAAATATTAATTATTAATAACATTATTCTCTTAACATTACTTCAATGTGCTTCAAGCTAATTCAGGCAAATTCAGGAAAGGCATTCAGGATCATAGTGAGGATGTCCTTTGCTCCTGAACAAGAGTCATACCCAGATTGCATCCTGACTTAGCCATCGACACTGCAACATAGTCAGCTGCCACTGAACACTGCACTGCAAATTGCCAGAACCACTAAACACAAGGCGTGCCAATCTTTAAGTGATTAGCATTCTCCAATATACACAGTCTTATCAGCATCCAATAACATTACAGTCAATATATATCTTATCAATTCAACGTTTCATTCTATTTTTGACTTGGAATAAACAAAGATAAGCTTATATTTTCTATTCAATACGCTTTTCTTGAATGACCTTCTTTTTATTATCACAGTTTATATAATTTGGCTATCATGAGTCAAATACAACTTTATTCAGATTTTCTGTCAAAATAAAAATTTTAGTATTTTATTTATTTACGGATTCCAATATTTTAGCTTAAGAAAATCATAGGAGACTGAAGTGAAATACTAAATGAAAAATATCACTTAGTAATAACTTAATAAAAGTAAATTTAAATTCTTATAAATTTACTTAATAAATTTAGTAAATTATTTTAACAAATT
>KZ807757.1:223300-241529 GCA_000696205.2 Oncopeltus fasciatus | reverse complement strand
TTTTTTTTTTTTTTTTTTTTTTTTTTTTTTTTTTTTTTTTTTTTTCAAAGCACATATATTTACGAAAATTTTATTAATGATAATAATAACGATATTTAATTTTGATCTTTCTCTAAACTTCACTTACCACAACCGATTTCTTCCAAAAATGAACTGATTAAACAGTTTCCAAAACAAAGATTTAATCTCGTCTTTGCTTTTTATATATTAAAACATTTAACCATATATTTAAGCGTAAAGTACTATGACTATGCTGTGACCTTATTAAGGACCAGTACGTTATCTTCCCCAAAAAAGCAATTGTTTTCTTCACCTACCTCTATAATTGTGTCCTTCGATCTACCCACATCCACCCATTTCTTTGTAAATTTCCTGTTGCCCTAACCCATCAAACCTGTTCATAACGACTATATACACACAAACACACACACATATATACATATATACAAGTGGGATATTCGCTAAACCCTGGACCATGTGGAATTGGCCAAGGGTAGAGGTCATTATAGAGGGTTGCTTGAGCGGTGGTACCCCCGACTTGAGGAGGAACAAACAGAGATTGGTACGTTCCTCCTCAAGTCGGGGGTAATTGCAGAGACAGGACGAGGACTTAAGCTGTTGCTGGCCGTCCAGAATGGAAATACAACGAGGGATAGGAAGCTGCAAGAGAATCTGATCTGAATTTTAAATTATCCGATCCTTATCAAGTGCCTTTTCCGTGCTACACAATCTCCGGACAGCTGACATAATTCCCCCCTCCCCACCCACTAATCATCTCCTCCATGACTAGACAGAGTCTTCCATCTTAGTTTTCTTCCATGTTTCCTTTTTACTACAGCTTTATTGTTCTACAAATCATTTCCTTTCATTTACCCAGATCCACTGAGGTTTTTGTATAAATTATTCATGTAGAATAAAGTGAATATTCTTGCAGGAAAGATCTATGAATACCAATGAATATTTTGAATTATTGTATATTTACTTTCTTTGTTTTTTATCCAAATATAAATGAATATTTATTTCGACATCCAGGAATTTTTTTAAAAATATTGATGTGTGTCAACTACTATTTTTTTTTTAATCTTTAATTATTACATTCTGTTTACTTAACATCTTGTAATTTGATTATAGGATAAAATATAAATAAAATAAAAGAAAAAATTTGATAAAATAAAAATAAAATTAAGAATAAATACATAAATGGTCACCACTGGGGGAAGTAGGATCCCATCGACCCCACTCCCAATAAGTTTAGGCATTAAGGCCCAGGAGGTCGCGAGGCCATCTCCGTTTTAGTCGCCGGGGAGGATTGTGAGGATTGGAGTCCGACGACAGGGATTGGGCATATGGATTAGGATGAAATTGGAGTCTGCTATGGAAGAGCTTGAAGAGGGTGTAGATGAGATCTCGGAAAAAAGGAATATTAAAGTCGTGATGAAGGGTAGAGTTCGACACATAATATGGAGCGTTAGCAATTATGTTGAGCATTTTGGACTGAAAGGATTGTATTTGTTGGATATTGGAAGGCTTAGCGGCACCCCATAGTTCTGCACCGTAGGTCCAGATTGGTCGTATTATGGTCTTGTAAATGGTCAGTTTATATTGATTTTAGTATGCTCATTCCAGTTAAGTCGTGAGTCAAGGTGGAACCCTAGGTAACGGTCTGAATCAGAGAGGGATGAACTACTATCACTTCTTTTTTAATTCGTCGCTTTTCTCCGCTTAAAACGATTGAATTTACGGTTATTTAAGCAATTGATAGAATGATAATGCTGATGTGACCGTAAGAGAGAAGTGGTATTAGCCAGACTAAGAATAGGACACACAAGACTTACTCATGGCTACATAATGGCAAAGGATAACCCACCCATTTGTGAGGTCTATGAACAAATTCTTACCATGAAACATATATTTACAGAGTGCCTAAATATAACTAAATATAAAGAAACAAGGAAAACATATAACTTAAATAGTATGGGACTCTAGACGAAATTCTATTGGATGACAATAAAGTCATCGACTCTGTAATGAACTTTCTGAAAGAGAGCAGGCTATTATATCTTATCTAGATGCATTTTCAGTATGCTTCTTTTCCATTCTCTCAAATTATTAATTATAATGTCCATCCACATAATAACTATTCGCATTAACAATTCATTACACCTCACCATGACCTATTACTAATAAATTCTTCTTCTTGAAAATATCTTCCCTCCTCTAAAAATATCTCCCTGGCGTTAATGACCAAAGTTTGACTCGCCATTAAAAAATAAAATCAGGTGAGTGGGAAAGATTTTCTGTAGTCTTGACCGAGTACCAAAGTAAGTTACTTAAATTCCTGACCAATCCAAATTATAGGATTGCCCGGCATTATTAAGCGAGATGTTTTGAAGGGCAACTAGACCCACATGATATATTAATATTGGAAACTATGAAAGATAGACAACATATTTAAGATCTTAATGTATTTTTAAAGTGGGATTATAGTGTTGGATATCGGCTGGTGCTTTCTCCACATTGCATATATAAGTGTATTCAAGTATGGCTGGATGTTTATGTATGATGATGTTGATGTATTGCTTCCCTGACATGGAGCGCTTGGCATCAATCATTCTGCACTTTTAATAGCTATCAATAAGCAATTTTCCTTCTTCCCCATCCATTATTAATTTTTTTTTTTTAAATGCTCATTTCTTTTACTCACATTTATATTAATATTTATAATATCGTTGATATAATATTAATCACTTCTAATGGTGAATATTAAAAACGAATTTTTTTTCAGCTCAGCTAATCTAATTCAAATATCAAATTTATATTTATGTAATATTGTCTTAAGATTTTATTCTTTCAGTACTAAATAGAACCAAAATTAGCAATGATTCACTAATTAAGTAAGATATTTGGTTATGTCAAACCATTTTACAATGACATTGATTTTGATAATGGCATTTACTAGAATAGTGTAAAAAGTGGAAAATGTAGTCTTCTAATAATTGTTAGTGCAAGGGAACAGAATAAAAAATCTAACTGTCCCAGCCAGGACTCGAACCTGCATCTCCTGATTTATTCTGTTCCCTTGCATTAAAAATTGTTGAAATTTAATTTTGCGATTAAATACCAAAAAAAATTTATAAAATTAAAATTTAAGTCACTCATAATTAGTTTAATCTTTAACATTCATGGAAAATCTGCTCAAATTATGCTGTTCATGGGATCCTTTTTTTAAAAAGGAAATCTGATTTAGTATCAGAATCAATCGTTATCAAATCTCTTTATTGCTATCTATTTTAAAAATTAGAAATTGTGCAAAAATAGAAGGTTCTAGGTAAAAGAAAATTAAAATTTGAGCTGATTTTTAAATGTTCATGAAAATAAAAATTATGTAACTTTCTTCAATATCTTTCCATCTTTGCTCTACGTAATATACTATTATTTGTAGGAAAATAAAATATTTCATTTTTCACTTCAAGCAAAAGATAAAGTTTCATTCATATTAAAATAGGCAAATGAAAGAAGAATACAGAAAATTCACTCAATAGCGAAAAAATCTCAAAGAAAGCGGAAGGAGTGTCTTTTTGTTTCCTATTCAGTGAGAAGAGAGAAATAAAGAAGTTGAGGACAACTCCGTGTTAAAAATAAAAGATCCTTATTTATTTGTGATCCACCATAGCGAGGGTCAGCTTTTCTCAGCCATTACACTCCAAGATATCCTTAGAGTTTCTTTGCAATATCCTTTCATGTCTACCCCTAGCTACCCCTATTCTATAACCCGCCACTGATTTTTTTTCTTTTATTCAACCAATTAGTGGGAGTTCAATTCAGAAGTATTTATTTTCTCTATTTTCAAATTCTTTCCTGCTCTTGTCCTTAATGGTTAGCTTCGACAACAAAGGACTTCATTTGGCTTCATAGTACTCTCTTCAAGTTACAATTTTAATTGACAAATTTGTTCACCTCACTAACTGGATCTTAAGGGACAGGGGATCTGTGCCAAGAACCTCAAGTTCAATAATCGCAGCAGACAGCTGGTTTTTCTTGTATTTGTATGTGTGTTTCTGTTTGCCTTGAATCACAGGATTCCTGATTAACTTCAGGTAACATCCAGCCCGTGATGACTCCAGTTTAGTTCTGCACTCTGAGATTTGACCATAAACCTCCCTCAGCGATCTCTCCAGACGTCAGTATCGCTCTGATGATGACTTACTAGTTAAGTCGAAACGTCGGCAATAATGAAATAACTACCCAACAATTTTGGAGTATTTTTTTTTTCTGATCCTGGCCGATACCCTTGACTATTTTAACCAGCATAATACTCGACAGCCAACCAACCCCAATAATACTTTGTTTTGTTGAGGTAAACTTTTGACTGGGAATTAAAGACCAAAAGGCTTTATTGATGTAAATAAAATAAAAAAACATTATGAAGGCAAGAACTACATTTTTTAAATATTTAATACAATGATATATTTTAAGATAAATAAATTTCACGCAGTATGAACTTATCTAACAGTTGGCGATTTTTCCCCCAGACATATAAAAGCTACGTAAAACAATTCGTATTACGGGTTTCATTATTACATATCAGTTACTAATTAGTCAGGGTCATTGCACATAAATTGATTACATGACCAATCCTTGTAATTGAATTTAACGAACGCTATGTTATGTACTGATGGGTTATTTGCAGGAATCAGTAAAGCACAAGGAATTACTTTTCAGAAATTACATTAATAACAGCCTATGTTATATATATATANAAAAAGAAAACAGGCAAAGATTCATGAACTTAAAATATAAAATATTTGAAATATAATGCAGCAACATTCAATGAAGGAAAACAAGCTAGTTTATGCTTAAAACATCAAATTTTCATTGCAAATTAGTGTTGAAAAAAATAGGATATTCAAAGGCATGAAGCTCTCAGCAACTTAAATCTTTACATTTAACTTTTCCATTAATACCCCAACATATATTTTCACCATTCCCTTTCGACTTTTTTTAACTACTTCCATTATTTTCAGGACTATTAATGGCAGTCTCAGGACTTCTCTATAGCATAAAACTAAGGTCCACCATAAGAATAACCCATTTTAGTTGGTCCATGTTAGTGGGATATTAGGAAACAACTCTAATTCTACATTGAAAGTAAAACATATATTTTATTCTGTGATGGCTCCAGATCAACAAATGTATGCTCCTTCTGAAAAAGTAAATTATCAGGATCGTATTGAGCCTTGAAACAACAAAAGGACTTCAGTCATAACCAAACTCACAAAATTGAATTAAGTAGGTAGATGTTAATCCCCATACCACAGTAAGTCCATGTTACTCCACTTTTTTTTTTTTTTTTGCAAGCAGGTATGATCGGAGAAAATGTAAATAAAGCCCTCAATAAGAATAATCTCTCATGACATAAATTCAAAATCATAAAAATTCAAAATTGTCTTTTCATTTGCTTATTTATCATGTTTCAATAATTTTTTTTTCTTAATTAAAAGCTTGTCCTGAGCCATGGTCGTTTAGAATGGGATGGCGACCTGTAGATAGCCCCTCCCTCCATGATCCTAAGTGGTTGAATGGGAGGCTAACACTAAATTAAAAAAAAAAAAATTAAAAAAAAAAAGGCTATAGAATTTTGTAATTCAATTGAAAATCGAACAGGTTTTATGATTGTTAAATTTGTGTCCTGAATTTAAGATAGGCAGGAAGAATAATGGAAAGAGAGACTGAATATCAGGCCCAAAAGTAGTACATAATAAAAACCGTTTAGTGTCTAAATTTTTTTATTTATTCCATAAGTACTCCAGAAGACACATTTAATATGTATTTCAATAATAATACATTTTTTCCTGCCACTAATCGCACTAATAGACTTATAATATTACCAAACATTAATCTTCTACAACTTAAATAATTTATGTAAAATAAATAAAATAATTTTCATGAGATGCAAATAATGGTTCATTAAATAAATACATTTTTTTTTAAAAATGGTTAAATATAGTTCATTTAGAAGTGAAAAATTTCTTTCAAGCACGCCATATCCTAATAAGCAAATTCAGAAATAAATTATCCGCCTCTCTTGATCACGTGAAGGCTCCACCTACTATGATTACAGTACAAAATACGAGTGATGGATTAAAATGGATTTGAAGAATTGTTTTACAAATATTAATTCTAGAATCGATATGAGTTCTCCATAGAATCTCTAGAAATTATTTTATTTTATTGTCAAATGAGCTATTGTAATAGGGGTGAGAAATACAGTTAACGAAACCTTCCAAAACTTGATGTTTTGGTTACAAGACACTATGAATTCCCAATTCTGCAAAGAATAAAATATCTGTCCTCGTAACAATTTCTTCTTATCTTCTGGAATTTGGTGTTTCTATGGAGTGTTTACTTATATATGAGCTTCATTCAAAGACAATAATGTATTCAGCCACTTACACACCTTAGCATCCATGGCATTGGGCAAGCTTTGATTTTATTGTACCCTGAGCGCCTAACAATAAAGGCTAATTTTATAAATATTATTTAATTTGTGGTCTTTAATCCCACGTAAATTTAGATAATTTTTAGTGCAAGGGAACAGAATAAAAAATCTAACTGTCCCAGCCAGGATTCGAACCTGGATCCCNACTACATATTTTATTAATTACTTCTTTATTATTTTATAATAAAAACAATTAGGCTGAGAGGAGATATGATCTAGAGCAGAAATCTTGGTGGGGGTTAATAAGATATACAGAAGATATTTAAAGTATCTGAAGGAGGTATCAGAAAGGCTCAAAAGGAAAGTTAAAGACCTTTAGGAGTGAATCAGGTTTTCCCTGATTTACTCCAAAAGATCAGTAGGGTCATCAGAGATTAAGTCCCAAGTAATTCAGAGGAAATATTGTAAAATATAAAAAGAAAGCATTGCTGAGAAGTGCTTTAGGAGATATTTGAACCAAGAAGGGCAAGGGGTAAGGAGGAATTATCTGCTGGTTGATTCAACATTCAAGTTTGAAAAAAACAAAAAACTATAGACCCTGTTGGGAAAGAAAAATATATAATAGTAAAAGATAATGGGAAAAATGCTTGGCCAATGTAAAATTTTAATCTTAATTTAAAGAATTTGACAAAATTTAAAGTTATTTAGTCTTGTAGCCTGGACTAAACAATCGAAATCAATAAAAGTCTACTAAGGATTTGAGTGTGATAGGGACCATCACTTTTTGCTCATGAAAACCTTGGTAATTTTGGAAAAACCCTCTAGACTCTGAACAAACCAGACTAGGCACAATCAAAGGGAGGGACCAGATATAATTTTTTTGAAAAGAGAGAATTCAGGGACTTTAAGAACAAATTTTCAAGCAAAGGTACATGAAATACACAATACTACAATTTATTAAGAACATTGTCATCTAAAGCAGAGGATACATGAAGCCAAAAAGAAGCTATAGGAAAAAAGGAAGACAAAAGAGGAAGCCGTAATTGATTGCAATTAATAGGTCTCTTAGAGAAGTCAGGTAAAAAAAAGTAAGAATATAAAATATGAAATACATAAAATATAACAACTCTGAATGAGGAATAAAAGATACTCCTGTAACAGTTAAACCTGGAAATAAGGGAATCATTCGACCAAGGAAAGAATAAATCTTGGGACCAATGCTATTAAAGAATAAAACATATTTTATGGATTAAGAGAATAAAAATAGGCTGGTCAATTATTAAAAAAGGCAATTTAATAATATCCTCATTCAATGAAGAGGATGAGAAAACCATTTTTCAAAACTCAAAAATGCTGTCCCTTCTATATAAAAACTATAACAATATAGGTTCAACAGGTGGATCAATAAAGCTCATGATGATAAGGCAGGAATTGATGTTGGTACACATGAGCTCCACACATACATTGATATTAGGACCAAAATAGGAAAATTAATGATAATAAAAAGTGGAAATGTTTGGACCAGAAAGCATTATTATGGAACATTTAAGAAAGGTGAAGATTGGATCTTGGGAAGTCAGAGAATTTTAATGATTTCGTCATTATTTAAAAAAAAAGGAACTAAAAAAAATTTAGTAATATTTCTTTAAATTTACTTGAGCAGCCCACACAAATAAATTTAAAGAAATATGATCATGAATGAGAAAAATGATGAATGATGAGAAAATAACATTCTCGGTCCCCTAGATCTTTCAGTCAGGGATTTGGTATTGGGAACTGAACAAATTAAAATTGATTTTTAAATTTAAAAAAAGTTATTATTTTCATCAATTTTTTATGCCTACATTTTTAAAATTAATTTATACAGTGAATATTAACCAGCACATTACTAGATACAAAACATATAGAAAGTAATTAATGATAAAGTTTATTTAAAAAAAAAAAAATTAACTATGCACAGATTTAGGTGAATAGAATTATGTATTATTTCAATACCTCTTTTTTTGAGTGATTACCATTCATATAATCATTTATGATTAATATATTACCAACATTACATTGTCACTTTAGACAAAAATCAATAGAGACTTGAATGATTTATTTTTTTAAAGCAACGGCAAACGGCAAACGCTAAGTGAATAGCTGTCACAGCTCAGATATTTTAAGAATAAAAGAACAATATATTATCATAAATCACAAAAGCAACGACAATAATAAATATTAAAATATTCAATACATATTTTGTTTATTTATATCTGTATAAATCATTAATGAAATATTTTACTTTAACATTATGTTTTTTACATTTATTTTATGAAATTCAGGGCTAAATTCTTTAAGAATGTTAAATTCAAAACAGTATCCACGGATAGTTTTAAAAATTATATATTTATCAATTCCATTTTATGCACTACTTTAGCTCTAACTAAAGAATTGAATATAATAATTTCTGAAAAAGTATAAATTGAATTTCTCCGAATCACTTTTTGCACTCCTGGCTATGAAATATATAAAAACAAATTATCCATTAATCAGAGTTATGCTCTTTGATATGACTTCAAAGAAACATGTATACCGTTTTATTCCTGGAGAGGATTTCAAGTCATTTCCTTTTGGTTTAGAGCTGAATGAGGACATGGATTTACCCGCTAAAAAGGCTACATCAAAAGGCATTTTATTCAGCAAAATTATCGGCAAGGTCTTTATAGTTGTTTTTTTTCTCGGATAAATCGCATATGAATGGATGTTTAGATGATTTTATTCTGGAAATAATAATTATGGGCGGGAAAAACATTTTTAAAAAGAAAAAAAAAAGGAAGACATTAAAATATTAAGTGTAATACTCGAAGGATCACTCTTTTTAGGTCGCTAAAAATTGATTCACCCATACCATATTCCTAAAAGATCACCACGGTCTGACCATGGTATAACCAGCCTAAGCTGTTAGCGTATTCCGACAGACGCGTACACTCTTGCTGGAGCTCAAATTACCAAACTTGACCAAAAAGAAAACTATTGAATCTATCTCATTACCTCAACATTATTTATGTAGTAATTGCAAATTATATTGATATATTATTGAAGATTATATATGTTGAAAAATCAATTATACTATGGGCCTAACAGTCATCAGTAGTATAGAGACGCATATATAACATTTTTATAACAATTTATCAATGTAACATACTGCTAACCGTATTTTTTTGTGCATGATTCAAGCCTAGGTTAGACCAGGTACTGGGCAAGGAGATATATTAGAATATTTAATTTTTAAATTTTCATTTCATGTCAATTAAAAAATACATGAGACTTCATTACTCTAAACTTTAAGTATTAATTTCATAAATTAAGTTTAGTGTAAATTTTTAATGTTAGTATTGATACTTTCCGGGTTCGACAGGGATCAGATTACTCCAACTACTGCCCTGTAGAAGTAGGAGTTCCTCAGGGCAGTGTGCTCGGACCCTTCCTCTATATAATTTATACTTCCGACTTTCCAACGACAGCTGATACTCTACCTTTGCCGATGATACGGCCATCATCGCGTCAGATCATGATTCCACAGTTGCTATTAATACCCATCAAGTACACCTCAACCACATAGCCACTTGGTGCGAGATGTGACGTATCAAAATAAATGAAAGTAAGAGTGTCCACGTCACATTCACTCTCCGTACCAAGCCTTCACTTAATCTTTACTTAAATGAAATCCCTATTTCCCAATCCAACTCCGTAAGATACCTCGATTTCTACTTGGACGCAAGACTTACTTGGGAAGAACAAATAAGGCAAAAGAGACAAGATCTAAACAGACGCTACCGACTATTATATAGACTACTGGGACGAACTTTGAAATTATCAGTACACAACAAATTAACATACATTTATACAAAACTAATCTTAAACCTATTTGGACATGCGCTATAGAGCTCTGGGGTACCGCTAAACCTTCCAACATCTAACGCATCCAATCTTTCCAGTCCAAAATCCTCAGAACCATTGTTAATGCCCCCTTCTATGTTTCCAACTCTACCCTTCACAATGATCTCCAAAATCGACTTTGTCAAAGACATAATTCCCATCCGTTTTTCATAATTCCATTCCTCCTCATACAACATCCTAATCCCTTAGCCAAAGAACTATCCACCCAAGCCCATCCAGATATCCCTACAAACGGATATGACCCCGTGATCTCCTATAAATAGAGAACCCAGTTAAATTTATTCAATTTACATAGTTAGATATTAATTTGAGAGTGGTGTCATTGGTCACCTTCTATCCTCATGTGGTTGTCATTTAATGTCATTTTTACTTTTTATTGCAATCAAATTACAAAATGTTTTTATTTTATAGAATGTTATAAATAAATAAAGGATAAAAACAAAGTATTGATGTTAGAATAAGTTTCATTTATAATGCTTTATTTTTTATTTTCCTAAGTAGGACCAGTATAAATATAAAAATAAATAAATAAATAAAAAATTTACAAAATTTGAGAACTAGTGGAAATTTGAATAACTGGATGTATAGAGAAATATGGAATTAAATAACAGTAGAAGCCTCCGAGAACAAATTTATCTTCAATCCCATTTGTATCTGAATTTATGGGCTCATTTATTGGTACTATGGGGAAAGATAAATGTTCTCTTATTAATCTACTCGGGCATTATCGAAGGGAAAAGGACATTTTGGTAGGCCGATGACAGGATTGTCAGGGAACTTCCTCCTGATTCACTTATTAGTTGAGTTGAACACAGGAAGAGCTACTTGTCAACCTTCCAATAACTAGACAGCCAGTTAGAGGGCCTCCTCAACAGATTTAACTTGTAATAGAATCAATAAGGTGTGGGGTGTGGGGAGGAACTGTATAAATTCAGTCCACAGGTAACATAGCCATGGGTAACTTGGCAGTAAGTCCTGCATAGTAAATATAACAAATAATGACGTAAATATATAAAAACCCCTCAAGTATAATAAGTTCTTAAGGTCATTATGTATAGTCCATCACGGAAGACAATACAATAAATAATCCAAATACTATCTATTCCATAATATTAGTCTCTGGCAGGGAGATTGTTTCGACTTAACAAAACATCCTTACAAACACTCATATAATATAAACTATTATAGACTACACCTAGGTAAAATTGTTACGTGAATTAGTCGTCAATTTTTTATTTATTTATTTACTAAAAATAATAATTGATTTTAAAAAATACATTAATCACAAATT
This sequence comes from Oncopeltus fasciatus, assembly GCA_000696205.2. Taxonomy (NCBI): domain Eukaryota; kingdom Metazoa; phylum Arthropoda; class Insecta; order Hemiptera; family Lygaeidae; genus Oncopeltus; species Oncopeltus fasciatus. The sequence goes on along the minus strand of KZ807757.1, from coordinate 229,857 downwards.
TGTATATTCTCATAGCGAAAGTATTTATAATGCTTCTCGTACATAAAAATACAATGACTCGCGAGGTATATATTTTTCATGTTACAGTCTCCTTATTTTTCTATATTGAAAAAAAAAATCCATGCTTCATTTTCAAAAATTGTTAACAAAATGAAGGACGAATTTTCAACAATAACTTTGAACTACAACTATATGCAAGGCTTTTTGAGTTATAATTTAGTTGATAAAAAATATTACCCTTTCCGAGGAAGATAACAATTGTAGCCCGGGAACAACGTCTTTTTCAGAACAGCCGGGGAGAAGAATTTTAAAGTCTTTTAATTTTGTGACATAACATGAAATCTTTGGAGAATTTTACAAGTTTTAATTTTCATATTTATTTCTGATATAGCTATATTTCACTGTACTGTTGAATTTTCCATATTTATTTTGTTATTATTATTTTAAATAATATACTTATATTTATTAGAATTGGCTAATCGTTGCAAAAAAAAAACCTACCTGAATTTAGAAGCTCAAGTGTTTTTAATTATATGGCCATTAACATAATATTCTTATTTCAGTGTGTCTTGCCAATCTGATATGGGCTTTGTAACTCTTAGATTTTTTTTTTGTGTGTGTGTATTGCTATGTTATTATTATGCATAGAGTCAGTTTTATTTTAGCTACTTATAGGAGGTATGTAAAATTTGTACTTTCAAAAAAACGTATATCTATCATTAGTTTTATTATGTTACTATAACTCTACGTTTATCCAGCATTTGTAGAAAAACAATTACTTACAATTACAGACGTTTCAATAACCAAAATTTGTTCCAATATTCCACATACTTTTGGGGTTGTTTATTCAATGTTCTCATCGGTTTTTATGATTAAATTATTCATATTCTTACAATTTTAATTAAATTATGGGAAACCTGCTTTCATTAAACAGCTCATACATAAAGGACTTTATATTTTAAAATACTTATTATTTGCGGCATTTAATGGTTTGTAAAATACTACAGAATGGAAATTTATAAAAGAGAAGACTCGGGAGTGGAATGAGTGGTTAAGTGTGGAAGGAGATATTTCCCCTCGAACGAAACCACTTAGGGGGTCATATGGTTGGGGTAAACCAATGGTGGTAGGGGCTAGGTTTTTTTTTTTCCCCCGATAAAAGCATGACCAGTGTGGGAGTCGAAACCCCATCGCCAGTATGAAATTCTCCCATTGAATACTCTGACGATGCCAGTGATGTTGCAGAAAATAATTATGTCATATCAGGAATAAATTATATATATTATTGAAGATTATATATGTTGAAAAATCAATTATACTATGGGCCTAACAGTCATCAGTAGTATAGAGACGCATATATAACATTTTTATAACAATTTATCAATGTAACATACTGCTAACCGTATTTTTTTGTGCATGATTCAAGCCTAGGTTAGACCAGGTACTGGGCAAGGAGATATATTAGAATATTTAATTTTTAAATTTTCATTTCATGTCAATTAAAAAATACATGAGACTTCATTACTCTAAACTTTAAGTATTAATTTCATAAATTAAGTTTAGTGTAAATTTTTAATGTTAGTATTGATACTTTCCGGGTTCGACAGGGATCAGATTACTCCAACTACTGCCCTGTAGAAGTAGGAGTTCCTCAGGNGGAGTTTTCTCTTTCCCTGCGGCATTCCATAAAAGTTTTAATTTTTTTCTGAGTATTTATAAGAATATCAAGTTTTTACCTTGAGATTTATTGACTAGGTATATACCATTGTCGCGAGCACTCTCTTATATATCTATGCGTTCTGCAGTATATATATATATATAATCTCCCATTAAGCGTTTCAGAAAAATGTTTATTTTTATATCGATTCATTTTATATCATTCAACAAATTTAAATATATCTATTTAAGGAAGTATTTAAAGAAGTTTCTCTTTAAAGAAGTGTCCATTTCAAAATTCACAAATTTTAGGAAGCGTCGAGCCAGGCAGCATACTCACCTCAAACTCTTCTTTTTGAGTCACTAAGTTATATTGATGACGTGATATTGGCAGCTAATAACAAAAATATATAAAATATTTTAACGGAGCGTTATGGGGATTATGGATAGATAACACAATTATCTATGTGTTTTTACTGAACTTAAGATGTAGTTCTCAAACAACTGATGCATTAAAATTAAATGTCATAAAATTTTGAATGTTATACTGTACGATCTTATTTTTTTTTTCGTCTTTTACTTTAAAAATTAAGACGAGTTAATGCATATTTAATAAAACCCTTTTTATTCTATCCCAAAAAATGATTTTATGCATTTAAAAATATACATTATCTGTTTCAAACCTTAAATCGATTCATATTATCAGAAAACTGGCATATAATCCCCCCCCCCCCACCACCGAAAAAAAAGAAAATAAAAAGCTAGTGTTTTAATCAATTTCAGGAGGGAACAAATACTAATACAAATGCAAATAATCTTATTAATAAATTTTGTGATTAATAGAAAATTACATTAATGATGCCGACAGGTGTAAAGAACAGTTCAATTTACTATGAGAAAATCGGCTTAAAGTCAAGGATTTTATCTCGATCAGGGACGATGAAAATTTTTTTCTCGAAAAAGATAACTTCAAAATAATAGGGGAAAAAAAATTAGGGGTGAAAATATTCATCTGGGAGAGCCGATGTGGGAATAATCAGAGTAAGGGGTAGCTCTGGAGAAACTTATAAAAGAAAAGTTAGCGGGGACAAGGAAGGAAATATGCAGAGCCACAGCAGAAGGGAGTCCTTCCCAAGATAAACCAAAGTTCCTCAACTTCCCTTTAGTTGTAGGGGTATTTGTCGGGACCTACCCCCTGGGTCTATCCCTAGGGGTGTACGCCTTCCTCCCTTGCGCGCACACAACTCACCCCTCTAAATCATAGACTGTTTTAGAATTTCTACCTTCCCCTCGCCTGCGTGGCAGAGACGTGTCTCAACAAATGTCTGAATGTTTTTCTTTTTCCCACGCTATTTCTTCCCTATTTGCCCTCTTTCAATTTTCAGAAATATATAAAATATTCAGAGCATCCCTTACAATGACAACGCACAGAGAGAAAGAGAGAGAGAGGGAGTGAGAGAGATATTTCTGCTCAAATGTTGAAGGTTATGGGCCCAATTACCTTTTCGTCCTCGTATTTGTCTAAACTTTTTAACTTAATGTGTCCTCTCTGGCGGCGCTACCCATGGTGCTAACCTACCAGCTGGAGGTATGAGTACTATTCCTAAAACAGCAAACTGTAGATTGTTAATCATATAAGCGAGTACAAAGTACGGTGCGAAGAACCGATGAAATACGACAACCAGCTTGTGACAACTAGTCTATGCCTCTACAGGTATCCACTTGGATGAGAATTTCACGATTGAAGGGGGGTGGGAGGAGGCATAACCGCTCTCTATATCTCAAAGTGTATATATGTGTATGTAAAGTACTTATTGGTTACTGAGGTCTGGCTGCTGAGTCAGAGTGGTACAAACATCTGAAAAAATATTTACTAGTTAAACATCTATAGTGATGTGTTTGAGTATGCACAGTATTAGAGTGACTAAAACACTCAGAAACGAAAACCCGTGCCCACACACATAAAAACTACACACATTTACATAATATATAACAGTATTGTATACATTTTATGTATATATTGCGCGTGTGAGTGAGTGTCAATGCACGAATATAAATACGACAGTAAAATGTTACCTATATATAGTTTAGGAAACCATTTGATATGGTCTCTCCTTGTATTTTATTATCTCTTAAAGCTCGTATTTTAATGTAAGATGTTGTTTGAAAATAATTTTAATATTTATTAAATGCAAGACAAACATTTGCTGCACATTGAATATTTATGAAATTCAGTAAGTTCCCTGCAGTGGTTGATGTTCAGGTATATTCATCCTCAATTATGGTTTTCCTCAAGGGAGCAATCAGGAAACGTTTATGTTTTCATTAAAACAAAGGTTTGATGTCAAACACACTGAGTCTGTTTCATACGCTATGGATTTATGAATAATTTCTTTTAAATAGAACTTCATTTTAAATTTCAATGTAATAGAGTCTTCTTTAATCAAATGTGAAATGTTTCTTATACGATATTTAACGTAAAAGAGCGTTTTTTTTTGTTTTGTTTTTTAATTCATCCGCAAACCACTAATAGTTATGTAAGGAAGGGCTGTAAGGAGGAAATTAATTCTAAACTTACTTTATTTCTTGATTGTGAGTGTTAAATTATAAATTTATTTTTACAAACCATCAGACGAAATCATGATGGCTGAAATCAGCTCAAGGGGAGAAAAACTTCATAAATTCAAAATTTATGGTCAATAGCTTTGTTTTTATAATGTTTAAAAGAATTTAAATTTTAAAGTTTATTGAACATAAGAAATACTTTAATTTCCTACATTTGTTTATACAAGAGTTGTGCGAAAAATAAATCGTCTTAAAGAACATAGTTACTTAGCGTATAAATAAAGAGCGCTTCCCCCCACTCTTCCACCCCAATATATCTGCCGGCTTTAATGCTCTTATGTTTATAAGGAACAGATTGAGCGATTTGTAAGGCGAAAAAGATCATTTTCTCTTATTTTTGTACATTCTCTTTTAAATGTGTGTAAACTTCCAGCTTAAGTTGGTTGCTTGATTGACATTTTAACATATGGTCAGAGTATATACTGACTGGAATAATAGTACCTTCAATGGAGCTATAAGCCAGTAATTTTGGTCAATTATAGATTTTTTTAATTGACACATTGAATATTAAATCGATAAAGGAACAAATAAAAAGTCAAAAATGGCAATAACGCTATGTTAAACTTATTTGTGTGTTTTTACTTTACTATATAAAAAGTATAATTATTATGAAAGACTAGAGAAATTATTTAGAGTTTTGACCAGGATCAGAAAAATAAAATACTCCTAAATTTTCGGGTAATTATTTTATTATTCCCGACGTTTCGATTTAACTAGTAAATCATCATCAGGGCTAAAATACAATACACACTAGTACACTTTTAGAAGATTATACAGAAGTCTGTTCATTTCAATCCACAATTCTGGTAATAGTGTGTATTAGATTTAAGCTCTGATACTGATTTACTAGTAAAATCGAAACGTCGGCAATAATGAAATAACTACCCAAAAATTTAGGAGTATTTTATTTTTCTTATCCTAGCCGAAACCCTGACTAATTTCTCCAGAATAAGGCTCTACGGCCAACCAACCTCCAAAATTTATAAGAAACATCAAACTCGAGTTTTCCGTTGAATTTTTTATTTTTTATGTCGCCTGAAGTAAGTTTTGCTAGTTTTACCATGACATCTGTTGGTGGGTGTGTGTGTATACCACTATTTTTGCGAATACCCTACAGGTCACAACTCTATAGTTTTTTGGTAACATTGGTAAAAATATTGGATTATCTTGGATGGCGGATTCTTTAATTTTTTAAATGTTTAAAATATTTTAATTATGAAAAATACATATAGGGCATAGTTATATAATTTTGTAACATAATTAGATAATAAAATGCTTAAAGGGTCAAGGTTATTTATATCAATTTTAATGTGATGTATTACAGATCTAAACAAAAAATCGTGGACCAAATCAAATAGGATAATTTTTAAGATAACATTGAAAATAATAGATTTAGATTTGACTAATTTTGGTCATATTTTTTTTAGGATTCCTGAATGCCAACATGGCGCCCGGTGCGAAAGCTAGGGTCGCTAACTACGGTCTGATGGACCAAGTTGCAGCACTTCACTGGATCCAGCAGAACATCGCGCTCTTCGGCGGCGATCCTGACAACGTGACTATGGTCGGTCATGGTACTGGCGCGGCCTGCATCAACTTCCTCATGATTTCTCCAACTGTCATGCCAGGTTAGTCTCATGATTATGGGTCCATCATTAATGGATAATTTCAGCTTACTCCTTAATAATTTCAACAACACTCTAGTAGAGGATTCAAGCAAGAATGAATACCATAACGGTCGATTCATGATTAATTGTAGATAATCTAAACAGAAAAATCAATCTTTTAAAAGCCCGACACGGTCTGTCCAACTACACAAACTCTTACAATGATCTAATAAAAATGAAAATAAATAAACTAACATGCTGAAAAGAAAGACTATGAGGAAAAGTAAACTAACCTAACCATAAAAAGGATTGACTATGCTCTAACGTTCTATTTTTATTCTTTGATATCATTAAAAATAAGGAAAAATAGCAAAATTATTGTCATACATATTGACTGAATATTACTTGATCGGTTTTATCATAAAGGAAATAATATTAGCAATTCAACAATGAGTTTTAAAGAAAAAACATATTTATAAACCCCCAAAATTTTTTTTTAGGGTGGGAGGGGCATTTTTTTCAGGCTAAATTTCATACTTTCTTCAGCAATAATTAAATAAAACAAAGAAAATATATACTCAATGACTACTCACAGCGACACAAAAATTATTTAATCTATAAAAACAGGAGTATAAAGTTATTCATGCATAGTCTTATATATATATATAT
>KZ807757.1:204641-215005 GCA_000696205.2 Oncopeltus fasciatus | reverse complement strand
ATAATATTGTAAAAATTTTCATGAATTACTTTTAACCTTTTTCATTAACCTAATACTGTTAAATAAACTTCAAGGCTAACTCAAATAATATACTAACATTATTTGATCGTCCATAAGTCTCCAAACATTAAAAAAAAATTTCCCTTCAGACCTTTAATTAAGTAAGGAAAGGATTTTGAGGGAATTACAATTAAGAAAACCGCCTCATTAAATAATTTAGTTAAGAAAAAATTATTATAAAATGAGTAAAAAAATACCTATATTTTTCTAGCATTAAATTTCTTAATATTCTAAAGGATAACTAAAATTAGTGTCGATATTTAACAATAATAACAACTAGTTCTAATATCAAGAAATGTAAGAGATACCCCCACTCTCTCTACCCAAGCATTGATAGTCTTGTTCCTTAGCTATAATAGGAATTCATTCAGGAATTGTCTTACCCGGCTAAGGAAAGTAAATCATTTACTCCTACCCAAGTATAACGTAATCTGCATAGTTTATGCTTTGTTACGGTTTTTAATTAAATTTATTTTACATTTTACATTTATTCCCCAACTTTTAATATATATNTGTCAAATAGAGATGTATTTATCATTTTTTAACACCATTACCTTTCTTAAAAGTAAAATAAATTTCAGTATGTTAATATTTAATAATTTTCTAATTCAAAGTTATTTAATATTTTTTATAATTTATTTTTGTGAAATTAAGTTTCTATGTGTTTGTGAGAAAAAAAGAACATTTTGAGTTAAAATTTTAAATTTAATATTGAAAAGAAAAAAAATGTAATATTAAAACTAATTAAATATCAATAATCAACGTTAGAATAACGATTTAGTACATATTACAAAGTTTTTAAACTTAATCCCGAAGCAGTTGTGTAAAAAAAACAACAAAAAAAAAAACAGGCAGGACAAAGAAAAATGAAATGCCTTTGAGAGATTTTAAATTAGCCTTTTTAAGGAATATTGTTTTCTCTGCGATAAAATGCTATTACCATGATGAGATTTTGTAAAAGAATTCCAAAACCAGTCTTCAACATAAATGAATGTTTCTTAAACGGTTTATCAAATGCCACTAAAGCAATTCCATTCAGAAAATTTTGAAAATAAAGGTGTATACGATATCGTCCTTCCTGTTGAATTTCCTTTGTTATTTACCAGTTTCCAAGTTACTTCACCATTTTCAGGATGGTCCACTGTAATTCCTCTTCTATCAAATGCATTTGTGTATTTTGCCTTAGGGAATCAAACTATTCATGTTTGTGCTATCAGGTGACTTTTTGAAAAAATATCCAGAGATTTTCGTTATCCTACTAAAGGGTAGCAAAAATGACTGCTTTGGATTCATTAATGCTATAATTTCGGGCTGTAATGTACCAATGTACCGAGGTATAAATATTTTTACTGAAAAGTAACCATACCTGTGATTTTAATAGTAAAGTTTCTTCCTGGGAATTGTTTGATAATTTTTTAATAGCAGAAATCGTTCAAAGGAGAGGGGTATTAGGTTGGCTAATTTTAAAAGTGTACAAAAAAAAAAAAGTAATAGAATACAGTAAATTGAAAATCTGACTTTTTGAATTCATGTTTTATTACAATTTTTGTGAAAAATTCAAACTAAAAACCATATTCTCCATCTCTCACTATTCCTTTTCTGGAAAGTATTCCAAAATTAGACATTTAATCTTCTTTACGGCAGTAATTAAATGAAATTCGTTAAATCTGCTTAGTCTACGCTTCTTAAGCGTCACACAATTTTAATATTAATTGATATGAATTAATTTTCTGTGGAAATATATCCTCAATTATACCATTGACATTGAGACTACTGCTTTTCACCGGGGAAATGTATTGCTACTGTTAGGATTCCTTGGAAAGACAGATGTGATATCTTTGATACAAATTTAAGGAGATGATGAGTATATGCTTGTACCTAAATAACTCGGCACATGATAAAGGATTCCGCCTATTATTGCCAAAACTCTGCAGGCCTCTAGCACCCTGCCGGAATGAGTCCTGCCAACGAGGGAATGGCTGCAGTGGCCTCCTCTCTCATTGGTCCAAATCTGACCAATGGCTCTTTACGTCACCGGCTTTTGATCCGACTTGAGTCACTATTTCTAGGTCAAAGTTAGTCCTCAGATTCCCGGATCTTAAGGGTAGTTCACCCTCTGATATCCCGCTTCTTCCTGTTCATTTACTTGTGAGCATTCACGAAGTCCTAACCACTGTGATATATTACACGTATGTGCCGGTACAGTCGTAGCAGATTTCTATCAAGGAAATCTAACAATTCACAAGTGTATCATTACTCATCTGCGCATATATATATATGTATTAGTGCAAAACATACTAATATTAGCAAAAACTATAAATAAAACTGTTTCAATTTTAAGGATGTCCAATGCATTCAAACCTTAAAGTCCAAAGAACCATTTTAAACTGAGCATTTTCATGAACCCATTTACCAATATAACTCATGACTATGGCCTCCAAATCAACGTTACCGTAAACCTAAAAACCTATTTTTTATAAACATTGTATTTCTTGTGATACGTAATCCCAAATTAATTTTATGCAATAGATGCAAGGGAATAGAATATAAAATATTACTGTCTCAGCCGGGACAGATTTAATGGGGAATTAAATTATGGGGAACAAAGTTTATAAAATAAAATAAAAGCAAAAAAAAAACGAGAGTTTAATATATAACTGACAATGTTAGCTCCTTCGAACATAAGACGATATATTTGTCTTTCTCGGGGGTTTAGACTCCCAGTAGAGTGCGGGGAATTTAATAAATTATCTCCCGACTGAGACAGTAAGATTTTTTTTATTCCCTTGCATTTATTGTCTACAAACCTCTAGTTTCTTTAAATTACAAGCTTCAAATTCTTTAGCCAATGCTTTGCCTTCTCAAGTAATTGTATTTCCCTAATTTAATGTCAATTTTTTGGAGCTTCGACACAGAATGTTTGCTCCATCTTAATTTTTTTTTTGTTTATAACTAATTAAATTTGAACAATTAGCAAATTACAAAATTTTTTACTTGCAATGTAATAAATTTGAAACATAAAAAAAAAATGTATGCTGCTGCTGTATTTTTTCTAGATATTTCTTGATTGCTTAGTCTGATATTTTATTCTAAAAACAGATCTTAACCAGTTGTACAACCAAAACGGCTGTCTTTCTGTTTACTTTAGACTGAAACAGCTAAATACTAAAGAGATGCCTGTCTGTACTTTTGGGGTGGAGATATGAAAATGGCGGTTTGTAGAAGGTTTAAAGGATTCATTGGGGCGGGTTAATTCGGAAGGGGTTGGAAGTTGGGTGAATGGGGTTAGAGACCCCAACCCCCAACCCCCTGAAGACGAGACCGCGGATTGAATAGGAAATCCTCGAAGCAGGTGTCGCCAGGCCGCTGTGCCACATTTGCAAGTCCTCCCCCCCCAGCGGGGGGCTAGTTACGTATGCGCTGCATTTATTTCCACTGCCTAGTTGGATTTCTTGGCTTTCATCCCCTTATTTCATAACTTAGGGAGAATTTCTCCGTTTACCCTTATTTTAGTGAATTATAAATAAAAAAAAAATTATTATTAGGATCTCCCTTTGCATGTGCCTGAAATTGGTCAAATGGGATGTGAAGGAGTAAAAGCCAGGCTAAATTAACCAACAAAAAAAAAACAACAAAAAAAAACGTCAATAACTTCATTTGTGTTTTTCTCATTATGTTATTAATGAAAGAATAAAATTCAAGGGTTAAGTATTATTACTGTATATATACTACAGTATATACAGTGTATATATACTTACTCTTTATTTTTTTTAAAATTATTCTTTGGACTGATTTTCTATACATTGTAATTTTTGATGGGGTACATTGTTGTCCTTGCTCGTCTATCCCGGGACGTAACCCGTCCACAGAGTAGGGTTGATTATAGAACAAATCAAAAGAAAAGATGCCTAAAACTTTATTTATGTTATTAATAAAACACTGATGAACTTTGTAGTGTTTAATTTAACTATGGTATTACACAATATTTTTACAAAAATCTTTTATATTTAAAAGGGTTCCTTATTTCAAAATGCAGAAACTTTTAATTTTTGTTTAGTAGCAAATAAATTCCTATAATCGTCTTCTTCGTGATATCTTCTATTTTCAATATGAGTAAAGTTATGACGAAAATGTTATAAAAATAAGAAAAGAAATAATAAAACATAAAAACCATGATTTAGTCACTGTAGGAGCTGTAGAGCAGGAGTCTCTCTCTTCACTCCAGTTACCCTGATGAAGGTCTGAAATTCATGCCGAAACGGTGTCGAAAAATAAAAACTATTTTTGCTAAAAATTAGTTTTTAATTCTTCAGCTCCTAAGAACGCCTGACAATCCTCTCTTCATAAAACTTAACGGTCAACAAATTCCTCTCCCAAATTGACAGCCTCTGTTCAATAATCTCACTTATCTCGCTCATAATTATATGTGGCTTGTAAGGTTAAATCAATCATTCATTCTTATTAATTGTGATTCACCATTATAATGGTGAATAATGCATAAATTGGTGTAAACTGATGTACTTAATGTCTAGGTGTAAGTTAATTAAATAACCTTATATTACTATAATTTAAATTAAGTATTAAATATTGTAATTTAAAAAACCATGTTTGTGGTGTAATTACGTTTCCGAAATATTTAGCATTTTTTTTTTCACTATTTCGCTAAAAATTTTCACTATTTGCGCTTTGTAATTTTAACTATGTAATTGATTAATTTGGACTGATTTTTGTTTTGTTTTTTATTTATAATAAATTATAAAAATTACGTATATAGCATGGAAAAGTAGGTTAATTTCATGTTTCACGCTTAATTGAGACAACACATTTTCATTGTCTCATGCATATTGATTGAACACCGAAAAATGTAAATGTATGTATTTTGCATAATACTACAATCAATATGAAATTATCACTGAAAATGACTTTAATCGAGAAGGATCATCTACTTATTAAATAAAAATTTAGAAAATCTACCTGAGAGTGTATCCCGATATCATATCATAGGTGCTTTGGCTATACTTTTACAACAGCACATTTTTTTTCTTTTTCTTTTTCATGACAGTAATTCTACTACAAGGAAGTTTAATCTTCACATACCATAAAAATAGTGTATAAACTGTAATTCTATAGTAAGTAAATAATTACAATAGTTGATTACAGTATAAAATTTAAAAAAAAAAATATTAAAGCAAATAATAACTAACAAATGAAGAACAAAAGAACGAGAAAATAATAAAAATTGAAAAAAGAATTTGGAAATAAATTAAAAATATAAATAAGAAAAGAAAGATTGAATATTTACAAGATTGCATATTTAAATAAATATACGGTTTTATTGTAATAATTAAGTTCAAAAGGAGAATTTTTTGACCGTAGATATTATTCTAAGATGATTTTAGTTGGGGTTCGCTCAAGGCAGATCCACAAAAAATACTAATTTAAAAAAAATTGTATTTTTTTTAAAGATTATCTGCCAACGTTTCGGCTTACATTGTAAGCCATCTTCAGGGCTATCATGAAGATGAGAGAGAGGACGTCCTGTCTCTAAGCTCACATTTCCATCATATTTTTTTTTTAATTTGTATTTTTTTTGGATCTACCTTCACCGAACCCCAACTAAAATCATCTAATAATTGTGATAATTAAGTTGTGAGTATCTCCCATTTATGTGTTTAATTATTTCAAGAGAGATTTTAAGGAATGTTTTGAATTCTGGTAGTAATTTGTCCATCAATACATTTGCTTCTACTGGCCATTTTCCGTATTTCAGTAGTGCCTTTCTTGTTAGTTCTGTCGTCAGTAAGTAGTGTACAATCGTATATCGAATGTTGGTATGTCTATTCATGTGTAAAGTCATAAGTGTATATTATCAGAGTCATTACAAAAATTACCATGTAGCATTTATTAGGTGATAAATTTAGTCTTCTTGCTTTCATATAATATTTATTATGAAAAGCGAATGTAAAAAAACATATATTTATATTCAAAAAGAGAGTTTGTTGACCGTAGATATTATTCTAAGTACATTTTTTTAATTTGTGTTTTTTGGATCTACCTCGACCGAACCCCAACTAAAATCATCTTAGCATATACTTATATGTATTTAGATATTAATGTTGAGCGATTTGTTCTCTCTCTCTCTCTCTCTCTCTCTCTCTCTCTCTCTCTCTCTTCATTCCTGCTGGGTACAGAGCCAAAAATCTTTACCTTTTAACTGCGGTTTATAACTAACTACATATTAGACATGTATCCTTAAAGATATCCATCTCTAGTAAAGAGTGAGAAATCTGGTTAGTGTACACGGACATTTTTACTTTAATTTATTATATGTGTGTGTGTTGTTCTAATTATTAAGTAATTTAAAAATTAAATATCTTAAAATTTTTTCACATTATATCTTATTAATATTGTAACGAATATAAAATGTCTAAAACCAAAATGGTGTAAAATTTTATTTTACAAAGTATCACAAATTGAGAAATTTATTTATGAATGTAATTTCAAATGTTGGGCGGGCCTTCTTATATTTGACATATAGAAAGCTTATTTATTATTTAGGCTATACATTGAAAACTCCTGCAGAAATTCTCTTTTGTTTAAAATTGGATGGGGTAAAGAGGGAAAAGGTATAAAAGGTGACCAAAATGTATAACCGCAATATCTTCATTCTTATTTAAGTAACAAAAAAGATTATAGAAAACGATTGATATGAAATGTACCTAATTTTTGTAATTTTTTACGACAGACCTTGTTAAGTAAGGAATGAATGACTGTGATTGCTTTTCCCACTCCTACTTTCCGGCCAGTCTAGAGCAAAGCTTACTGAGCATGCTCAATGTTGTGTCAGACTTGGAAATTCAGGAAGAAATTCAGCTTCCTAATTTTCTCTTATTTATTTATATCTTTAATAATACATAGGATATCTGCTACGATTACAAAGCTCCTCTGCATAACAGACTTTTTGGTTGATCATTGCTTTCTTATTATGAGCCTAAAATATAAAGGTAGTTGAGTTATATTTTCAAGTGGAGAGTTTTTTTGTTGTTTTTTTTTACCGTAGATATTAATATTGAATGTGGGGTGCCAGGCTAGCTCAGGGTATCCGTACAGGTCTCGCAATCTTGACGCCGCGGGTTCAAATCCCGCCCAGGTCAATCTTTTATTTAATAATTTTTATTTAATANTTTATAAGAAAAAAAAAACTAATAATTTCCTGAATATTCTAAAAATAATAACTTGAGATTAAAAAAGATATAATAATCGTATGAAAACAAAATAAAAAAAATTGAAATGTAAAAAAAAAAAGCAAGAAAAAAATGAGAAAATCTTTTATTGAGTTAGGGGGGAGGGATGAGGAGAATTGTAGGCAGAAATATCTGGAACATTTATACAATTTTCTTCTGAGGAATTCTCTGGAACATTTATTCCGGGTTATTTCTACACTTTCTATCTCCATGTTTGATATCTTATCATATTATCGTCGATATCCATCAATAACTATTGTTCCCCCTCTTCCCATACCACTGACAATTTCTCATTCATCTTTTTTTCCTCTTCAGGGTTATAAAATCAATAAGCAACAATGAGATCGTTCTCCAAATCTTAAAATTAATTGATCTATGTCTGTATAGTTATTAGTGTTATTTGTCACATCAGCTCAATGTAAATTCTGAGTGGTCGTCAACATTTTTTGCAAGTTATGTTATTGCTTAGCTAAAAGGGTGCTTTTTACAATTGGTGTAACTTTTTTTTCCTTTTCAAATTTAATTTTTTAAGTCAAACATCAAATTTTTCTTAATTTTATTTAAAATTCAAGGGAGTGAATGCACTGGCATTTTTCTCCCCTTCTCATTCCCTCCTTGACTCCCTTCCTAGTCTCCTTCTTATCCTAGAATAAGGAGAAGATGGGTGCCAGATAGTCTATCGCGGGTTAACCTTGACTCATCTCTGAGGACGGGTTACGTCCCGGGATAGACGAGCAAGGACAAAAGTCTACCCCATCAAAAATTATAGTGTATAGTAAATGTACAGAATAATTTTTTATTTGTTAATAAAGAGTTATATCANTATATTTAAAATTTATATAATTGACTTATTATTCTTCCCCTAGTACGTGAGGCTGTCCTTTTAGGGTCACCTATGCCCATTTGTAACATAACTTTTAAATATAAAAATATAATACTTGCTTGGTTGCTAAAGGCTTTTCTCCTATCAAATATATACGCCATCAATCCAGCGGCTTCTGGGTATTCCTCTTCGTCGCTCTTTTGCTTACTTTAAATGAAGCATAATTTTTTTTTATCGGAGAACGGCTTTTCCGATAACCTTTTAGGTATTTGAAGCCTATATCAGTTTTAAATATTAAAATAAATTGAAACTTTGTCAAGAAATTAATATTGTTATAATATTTCTGTTGCGAAAAGTAAAAATTGAAAAAGAAAAGTGTTTGCGAAACGCACTTCTTTGCCTCAGTTATTTTATAATTTGTTAAAAATCAAACGTTCACTTTGAATTATGTAGAATATTTTATATTCATCTCAAGATGACCCTAGTTTCCAAAAAAACGTAATAGTGAAATTAGAGATGCAATAAAATGTTCTGCTCTGTTTGTTGATTTTAGAATGTATAAATTTACTTTTCGTTTTACACATAGTTTGGCTGAAATTAATTTCATTCTCACTGATAGAATCCATAAAATAAAATAAAAAAGGCATCCATGCAAGTCAATAAACATATTCGATTTAAGTAATCACATCTGCTTCTGGCTTTGATTCTGTGACTTGTTCTAAAAACGAATAAATCGCATATCTATCAAATGATGAACAAATGCAAATCAAGAATGATGACGGCTGTCAGAGATAACTTGAGAATGATCCAAGACATTTCTCAAACTTCAAACATTTCAAACTCTCAGAAGATTTTCTATTAAATGATATGATTTACCCAATTATTAAGTGACAGACTAGATAAATCTATTTTATTAAATATACGGAAATGTATTTGTTTCTGCACCCTATTATATCGAATTGTCTTTAGTTCTTTTATTTTTTATTTATTTATTTAGTTTATTTTTATATTTATTTTAGATTTTTGTTTTATACTTTGAAATTTTAGTCTTTAGGCAAATTATTCAGTGTATTGATTCAGGAAGTGTAATTTAGTTCATTTTTTTACTCTGTTAATATTAGTCTTTAATGTAATTTCTTGAAAACAAATTAAGCCATTTGGAATGTGAAATAATGTGTAATTATTTCAATGTACAAATTACCGTGAGGATGATCGTCCAAAATTACATTCGAATAAGCTGCATAATTAAATTCTCTTATTATTTAAAGGTTCAGTTTTGGTAATTTTGAAATGATTAGTATCCGATGCATTTCAATCTGACATGTGGTCATACCATCAACATACCATCAACAATAGATTGGCAATCCGACTCGCACTAATCATGGTTGGAACAGGATTTCAGTGCAATCTGCGACTGGAGGATATCCTGGGCGTTCCTTGGGTTTCTGGCTGGACACATCTGGCCAATGGAGTAATTGCACGAAGTAGCAATGGCCTCCGATATGACTAACATATGTATGGTTTGTGCTCAATAGCCAATTTCCGTAGATAATCCCTGAAGTGATGTCCAATTGTCAGAAGTGATTGCTGAGCTTCGTGTGATCGTGATGTCACATACTGAATCAAAATGTAAATCATGTTTATATTAATATCTATTGTAATTACCAAAGTTAATTTTTGAAGATAAAAAATTAACATTTGTTAATTTAAGAAGAAAAAAACAGGAAGATATGGGTAATTTGATTTATATATTTATGCACAACACTTTCTATTCGATGATAATTTAGTTGGGAGTCTGTTTGCAAACGCTAGGTATTATCCTGAGCCCCAATCTAATATTCATAAAGCTCCAAGCCCGGTATTGAAGGTTCGAGGCCCGGCCTGGACAAGCGTTTTGGGGAAAGAGAAACCCCTCATTGGCTATGTCATTCCTGATTGGTTAGGAAAGAAAGAAAAAAAAAACTTAAGAACTACTGTCACGACTCACAAAGAGCTCCTTCTTCATGCTGGAGAATATACCAGGAGTGTCCTTACAGGCCTTGGGTGTCGCGGCCATCGAAATCTTGCAAGAAGATGAATTAGCGATCATATTTCCTTATTTCTTTTGCAACAAACTAAAAAATGAATAATAGAAGGATTTCTAACCTTTTAAATTAAAATACATTTTAAACCCATTTCTAATTAAAATCTTCCATATTTTTAAAAGCACATATTTCAATAAATAAATAATATATATA
>KZ807757.1:164363-174397 GCA_000696205.2 Oncopeltus fasciatus | reverse complement strand
TGACAATTTGAGCAATATAAAATTTAATTCATCCACAGTGAGATCAAACTTACTATCAGGCTATAATAAAAATTCTAATTATCTATTTTGTATTATTATTATAAATCATACATGTTAAGTAAAACAAGAATTGGACCAGCACTTTAAATTCCCAATTCTTTTCTCATAAGTATAAATAATTCAACACCAACTCCACCATTCAACTTAAATTTAATAGAATTATTAAATTAATTTAACTAGGTAATTTATCCTTTCTATAGCTAATTTAAGGCTATAATTAAGCCATATTTCATATAGAAAATCACAATTTATTTGTTGAAATGACTTATATCGTCAGTTAAATCTCTTGTTCTCGGAGATTTGAAAAAAAAAAACTTTATTTCTCGAATCAAAAGTATATTATAATTTACAACTGACTAACTATGACTAACTTAAACTAACCAAGGCTAAGACAGCCTTCTAACCCTACGATTAGACCGACTCCCGGCTAATACAGGAATGCCCCCTGCCTGGGGTGAAGGGCTTTTATCTAGTTCCTTATCAGATATCTTTATTATGTAACATATGAGTCATACTTTAGAAATGGCCATGCTTCCTAGGGGTTGAGTGTCTTTAACTGTCGTTATCAATTTCTAATTGGTTAACAAATCATATTTTATTTCAAAACAGATTTTGGATATATTTACGGGGTTGAAATATATTTTTTCTATCTTTACTCTAATTTTATGTTTTAAACTAACTTATTGATTCCTCTAGAATTTATCACAATCCGTGTCATACTCCTCCGCTTTTTGCTTGGTGACTTTTTTTCATTTCTGACTCATATATTTATATGAATTACATAATGTTTTTTTCCAAAAACTTTACACAACACCTACTTTTACCTAAACCAAAAGAATTTCAGGTAACTTTTCCTTTGAAGATTTTTCGCTTCACTAAATAAAAACCTATTTTGTGAAGTAATATAGACGTTTATGTAAATATTATTTTTGGCATCTGAGCCTTTAAGGTTAATATTATTCAACCAAAGTTCGCTTTTCTTGTCTTTTGATTGTAAAATGTAACTGATTTTATCGCTGAGATATTTATATGTACGTATTATAACATTATAAATATCTATATTCAGTCTTTTAAGTACTTTTAAGAGTGTCATTAACACCAAAATCAAGAAATTTTCAAATAGATTAAAACACTTTATGTAAATTTTCATTCTGCGTGAATTTCTTTTAATCACCACCGTTTTACAACTGTTTCTCTGTTCAATATATTTCTTATTTTTGTTAATATCAGATTTTAAGGGCAGATTATCCTCATTAAGCCGAGAAGTCTCATAGTAATATTTTTTGTACATTCCTCTACTGGAGTAATTATTTCAAATTGTTGTGATTTTATAAGTCTAATTTCGATAAGTTATCTAATGAATCCTCCATTTCAGGCCCCACAGCAATATATGTACTATGTACAAACAAACTGATATGATAAATATATAAGCAATTCGCCAGTTCCAAGTCTCTTGGATTTAATAAGATATTTTGGAAAAGTTAAGTGCATATTTAGCATAAAATGTAGACATGTAATATGTTACCAAAGACGAAGGATATTGCTCAGCCAGTGGAATTGTTAGTTGTGATGAGAGATTTGATACAATCGCGAGGGGGTCGAGGAAATGGCGGATAAATACCGGACCGCAATGGCACATAGCAATTCTCTTATGTAAATTTAATCGACTTCCATCTGAAATGTAATTATTTCCTGTAATTGATTTCAATTATTTTCCTATTCTGCTTCAAGTAATTTCTCCTGTACATTTCTACTAAATTTAAAAAACAATCTCATTTGGAAAATTTCTTGTTAGTTTAAATAAAAATCTGGTTTTAAGGGGATTTTACTTGACAATATGAAACGCAGATATTTCTCTGCTTAAAGAGAAAAATAAGTCTGATATAAACAGAGGTAATATAATATGTCCAACGACAAAATTTTACTAAAAAATTCAGTTAACAAATAAAAATAAACTCTTTTATTATTTTACACCAAACTGGAAGGGGCTCCTCTTCTTTAAATTAGAATAAGAATTCGTTATTTACATAAACTATATAAATTAGACATTAATTTTCAGGCTTCAATAACAAAATATTAAGTAACTGCAGACGTTCATGATTATAAATTTAACAATGATTATAATTATTCAAACTAAACATGAAAACAATCATCATTATTACATCAATGCTAGCAGAAATTTCAATTGACAATAATTAAAGTAAATAAGAAAGATATGATTTTGTTATGGTAATTTTGGGAAAAAAATATCAATCTAGAAGTACAGGAAATTAAGAAAAGATAATAATTCAATAAATATAAAAAATGGGTTAAAAGCAAAAACTGTAAAGGAACAAATTAACATATATATTCTAGTAATAAGAATATGAGAAAGAATTAGTGTAGTAAAGCACAAAAAGAAAAAAATTATGAGTAAAATTTTCGGGGAGAGTTCTACCACCATAGATTTCGGATGAGAGTTCTCGCCCATTGTCAGTGAATATATATGTATATTACAACATACATGTTTGGACACTTTATTCGTTTATGAATATGTGCTTCACTGAGTTTTATTCTCCATTTGCCACACCATTGTTTGATTTTATCGAGGTGATCTTTTAGGTTTTTAGAAGCAGTTTTAGGATCGGGATGGGAGGATAGGATAGCTTTGTCGTCCGCAAATAAAGCTAAGAGGGTACTTGGATGGGTAGTCAGCAGTGTACAGGATAAATAGGATATGTCCAAGCACACTACCTTGAGGAACTCCCGCTTCCACTTGGTAGAAATCGGAGTAATCCAATCCTTGCCGAATCCTAAATAAACGGTTGGATAAGTAAGACTTAAGGATAAGGCAAGTGTTACTAGGAAGTATGGATTTCAGTTTAAACAGAAGACCACTGTGCCAGATTCTATCAAATATTTGGAAAACATCCAAAAAAGCTCCTGGGCAGTACTCTTTGCGCTCAAGGGAAGAGGAAATGTAGTCTACGACGCGAAACTCTTGCTGGAAGTAGAATGCTTACGTCGGAAACCAAACTGATGATATGGGAGGATATTGAAGGGTTCTATGGAAGGCATCATTAGTTTTAACAGAAATTTTTCGAAAACCTTTGAAAGTGTAGGTAGGAGATTTATAGGACGATAAGATGTGGGGTTATGTGTTGGTTTTCCAAGTTTGAGAAATAATATTATATCGGAATATTTCCAGAGGAGTAGGAATTGTGTAGTTCGGAGTATACAATTATAGATATAGGTAAGGAATATAAATGCCTTCTCTGGAAGATTACGGAGAATTCGACTGCTGATTAAATCATATCTGGGTGATTTGCGCTTAGGCAGACGAGTGGTTATATACTTTACATGGAAGGTGTTGTTGCCTTGAGTGGTAAAGACATAGGTAATGGCATGTCCAGAGACTCCTCAGTCTCCATGGTATTGGGCAGGTCTAAGGGGTCTGAATGAGGAGTATATGTTTGCTTTAGGTGCTAGGCAAACATTTTGGCCTTGTCCGTGTCAGAAGAAGCCCAGAAACCATCCTCTCGGCGCAAGGGGGTAGAAGCTTTGTGACTCTTCAGGATACTGCGAGTAGCAATCCAGAGGGATTTGTCTCCTGCTGAGAGAGAAGACAGATAGGCACTAAAAGCTACACTTTGGAAAATTTTGGTTTATGATTAGCTATACATATGAATTGCTGAAGATATATGGTTAAGGGGTGCACAACATCATCTAAATCGTCAGAGGTTTTCAGAGATATTCTGAGGTCAAGAGACTCTTGTATGAGAGTTCTAAACAAGATCTAGTCGACTGGACCATTAATGAAGGAGGGGGCAATTGTTTTGGAATAGCGGTCAAGGATTACGTAAGGAGTACTGGGCTGTGGTCAGAAAAGAGTTCGTTTAAGGCAGAAGCAGAATAATTAAGAGGAGTAAGGTTTTTGCAGATGAAGAAGTCCGGGATATCAGGAGGAAAATAAGTGGGAGAGGAAGGGCTAATTGTGGAGAGGTTTTGGGATGATACTGCACTATATAGAGATCGACCACGAGAGTAGGTCGTTCTCGATCCCCATCGCATGTTGCAATAACTAATAATATAATCAGTAAATCGACTAATAATATAATAAATCTGTCTTCATTAGCTGTATTCCGCGTCTTAATGCGAGCGCTTTCTACGGGGTTCAGCCATCCTCGGATCGAACAGTCTTGTTCACTTTCTCAGACACTGTCAGATATCTAAGTGTATTCTGAATTGTGTCAGAGCATGGCTTATCCCATCCATTGGTCCGTTAAAAACTATCCCATAAATGTAAGGATTTACATTATTTTTTTTTTTTTTTTGGGGGGGGGGGGGATATTTCAATGCTCTTGCCATAATCATTAGCAGAAGACTTTCTCTTCTTGTTGGTACCTGGCGTAGGAACGATCAGATGGAATACCTGGGATCATGGTAGCTGTGGAGGCAAAGAAGCAACGTGGAAATGTCCAGAGATCTCTCGGTCTGATTCTCTCCCTCAGCCATGTCATCGCTCCTAGCTCTATCAGCCCCGAGCCTTTCCTTGGCGACTCCTTCCGACACAACTGATTGATGAGGGAAGTCCTGGTGGGGGGTCTATCAGGGGGAGGACAACCACCCCCCACCCCTCGTGGACTTCAGGCGATGCACTGAAAGAACATGATCGAGTACTTCGGCAGCTTAGATAGCGCCACTTCCATCCCCTATCCCTACCGGACCGAGTGAAAACCATCTCCACCCCTTGTCACATCCCCTATCGCTTCTTGATAACGGGAAATTAATTATTTCTAAAACGTTAGTACAATTATTAATGTTGTAATATGTGTGCATTGTGCATGCAAATATTTATTTGGGAATACTATTTCGGAAAACGATCAAAAGAATTACAAACATGGTAAAGAAAGAAATTAATATTACAAAAAAAAAAAAACATTTATCAGATGTTATTGGATGGCTTTCTCCATTAAAGTAAGAATGATATTTAAAATGTTAGGTAACTCCATTTTCCTTACTGTTATGAAAAGGATTTGAAAAATAAAAAAAATTGAAAAATATATTAGTGCAACATTTTGCATTGCACATTGGGGAATACAATTTTTCCATAATATGCCTGCAAAGCAAAATAATATAACAAGTTTGGTTGAAACTACTATATTCAAAATAACATAGTATCTTGGTTACCATACAACTTAAATGGAGAGTTTTTTTTACTGTAGATTTTATTATTAGATGTTTTTTGCTTGGGTTCGGTCAAGGTAGATCCAAAATATTCAAATTTTAAAAATGTTTTAATTATCTGCCAACATTAACATCTTACATAGTAACCTATCTTGAAGGCTATATAAAGGCGAAAGGGGACAGCGTGTCATCAAGATTTAATTTTCATGACGAATTTTTTTTTTTTTATGAATTAACTTAAATAAGTATAAATAATAAATAAATTATGATGCCTGATTGCCCACTGCTCCATTTATGAAATTTTATTGTGATACTTAAGGAATTTACCTATTCCGCTCATTGCTTTTACAGGACACAAATAGAACAAATAAGTTATTTACTCTTCCCTTTATGTTAATTCCTTGTGACCTGCTATGAAGCCCCGACGTCGGCACTCAGTCTGGAAGGGCTGATGGAATTTCAGCTGATGGATGACCTAAGAAGGGGCTACCTATGGCATATCCCGCAGACTAGAAGAGTGCTGGAAACAAACCCCCGGAGGTTATTGCATATTCTCCAGGATCTCTGGAAAGCCGTAGCAGGAGTCCTGTCCAGGGTAGCATCCCCTATTCCGCTCATTGCTTTTAGAGGACACAAATAGAACAAATAAGTCATTTACTCTTCCCTTTATGTTAATTCCTTGTGACCTGCTATGAAGCCCCGATGTCGGCACTCAGTCTGTAGGGGCTGATGGAAGTTCAGCTGATGGATGACCTAAGAAGTGGCTACCTATGGCATATCCCGCAGACTAGAAGAGTGCTGGAAACAAACCCCCGGAGGTTATTGCATATTCTCCAGGATCCCTGGAAAGCCGTAGCAGGAGTCCTGTCCAGGGTAGCATCCCCGATGTCGGCACTCAGTCTGTAGGGGCTGATGGAAGTTTAGCTGATGGATGACCTAAGAAGGGGCTACCTATGGCATATCCCGCAGACTAGAAGAGTGCTGGAAACAAAACCCCGGAGGTTATTGCATATTCTCCAGGATCCCTGGAAAGCCGTAGCAGGAGTCCTGTCCAGGGTAGCATCCCCCGACTCGGATAGGCAGAGGGGAGGTTACTAATTGGCTGGAACTTGGCAAGTCCGTCATGGACCTACCCCATTCGTTCGGGAGCCGACTACTGCCGACCGCTCTTATTTATCTTCGGCCAGGCGGATGAGACCATTAGTTTTCCTCAGACCACCTTGTTTCACTTCTGAGTCGTACAGCCAATCTCTCTCTCTCTGGCGTTGAACCTCCTTCGTCAAATATCTTCCAATCTCGCGCCCCATCGAGAAATTAATGTTCCAAAAGCAAACATTTATTTCTCTCCATCTATTTATATATATATAAATTCCTTGTTTCTTCTGATTGTCTGTGTGTGAGCTCAACCCCTAGTCTTCCAAAATCTCTCCCAATTTAAATGTATTCCGCGAAACCCCACATTATATACATCCTCTTGGAATTAGCCACTCAGGTAAACTTCTGCACTATAAACATCTCTATTATTTAACATCCCTTGCCTTAATCATCCCTGTTGAAATACCTCTTCACCACAAAGGCATAAAACATCTTCGCAAAATCCTCCCATTAAATAAAACCCTTCTGGGAATAAACTCTTCCAGCAAGATCTCTTTACTATAAACATCCCTTAACATTGACATCCCACACCCCTTATAAAAGTGGGTAATAAAATGATACTTTAAAATTTCATGATAAGCATAAAAATGTCCAGCTATAAATTATTTATTAATGTATAATGCAATCCAGTACAGCTGTTCAACCTTCTTTTTTTTGTTTCTTTAAGTGAAGTTGTTCTTTTGTCATTTTTGAATCCTGCTCTCTTGATAATAGAGCCCCCTATGGTTGACTAAAATGGAATATCTTTATTTATCAATAAAATATTTACCGTTTCTTCTTCCGGGTTGGACCGTGTCAAATTGGTGTTATTTGCCAAGCTTTCGCACATCATGTGATGGCTTCTTCAGGGCTGAAAAGAGAATGAGAGCTGTAAAAGAGAAGAAAAAAAACTTTTTTTTTTTTTTTAAACTCTCTTTTACAACTCTCATTCTCTTTTCAGCCCTGAAGAAGCCATCACATGATGTGCGAAAGCTCGGCAAATAAGAACAATTTGACTCGGTCCAACCCGGAAGATGAAATGGTAAATACTTCTGACGACCGTCGAAGCCTACGTGAATATCAATAAAATAGTTAAATTTTCTTTTTAAATAAGCTATAAAGTCATAAAATAGACCAGAGATACTTACAAAATAATAAATTGTTCTTATTAGATGTCTTTTGTTGGGGTTCGTTCAAGGTAGATCCAAAAAAATCCAAATTTAAAAAATATGTATTTTTGAAATTATCTACCAACGTTTTGGTTTACATCATCTTCAGGGCTATCATGAAGACGAGAGGGGACGTCGTACCTTCAAAATACCATTTTCATGGCTGGCAAAAAAAAAAACATCTAATAATAATATCATCGGTCAAAAAACTCTCCATTTGAATAAATTGTTATTTTAAAAATTATAATTATCATAAATTATGTCATCACCTCTAACATTACATTGTGATGATATTTTCAGCATCATATTAAATGAAAATTAATTTATTATCCATGTTATGCAAATCCCCAGTCCTATTGTTTAAATTATGTTTGATAATTAGCCTTATTTTATATATATTTTTTTATAGTGAATAGTGGCTTCTAGAACGTCTGAAATTTATTGGTTTAGGTAATATAAAAACTGCAGGATATATAAAACTTTTTTTTTTTTTTCTAGCTCGTGATTTTTCAGGTATTCCTAACTCTCATATTTAAATTTTACTTAAAAAAGAGCGAAGCCATTCTTTTTCCTATAAAAATATATATTTAATTAATAAGAGCTCTAAATTGTTGCCTTTAATACATTGACAGACACACTAACACACAGAGTAAGTGAGTATTACTCATGGAGTCCCATAGGTAAGTTTGTAGAAAATTTGTAGACAGATCCTTATTGGAACAAGGATAGGCAGAATGAAGGACGCTTGTTTCGTAACACTTACTTGATTCCATAAATGTCTGGCGTAGGACTTGGGGGAGGAGAGATACTGAGAAAAATCAAATTAAGTAACATTTCAATTTTTTCGTTTTAAATTTTACAATGAAAAATGTTGAGGAGATATAGTAGTATTAGAAAGTATTGTTCAAACCTTTATGATTTATAAAATTATTAGGTTCAGCGTATATTTTGAGAGAACATTTTCAGTGTTATCAGCGGTCAGTCTAGAGACAGTCATAGCGATCCGTAACTTTTACCTTCATTGGACTACTTAACTTGCAAGATTGAGCTAGTTACTTGCTCATAGTAACTGCTCCTAAGTTTTTATAGATCCTGTGATTGATAATGCAGTAGGTACTGCAGTTCCAATGCATGATAAGCATACATGCCCATTTGATGACGGGGAATCTTATCAGAAAATGAAAGAAGTTCGATTTATTCAAAAGGGGTGACTTGTGTGGGGTTGCTGGAGGGTTGGGGGGGGGGGGAATTTATTGTTCCGTGTCTCAGCGTCATCACCCTACAGTAGCGGAGAAGAGCATTCTTCTCTCACACTCCCACTCTCCCACACTCTCTCCCTCTCTCTGAGTTATTGCTTTGATTTCCTTCTGATTGCTGTCTGTATAAGGTGGCTCCTGTACTTGAGGACCATCATCTTGAAGGTACTCCACCTAAAGCAAATAAACTTCTATGAATGACACCTGTCAGAGGTTCTTTAAATTTTTATTCTGTCATTACACAAACTGTATTTACCGTTTAGTGAATATAAATTTCTAAAGTAAGTTTATATGTTTCATATAATTAGTATTAATTCTTTATTTTTAAAATAGTCTCTGCAAATAATACATTATGTCCGTCACGCAGAAGGTTAATAAACATTTTTTTTTTAAGTTATTTTTTTATTTTTAGATCCTATAAATAAAATTGTATTTTCAAATTACTCACAACTTAATAAGTTGTTGCAAAAGAAAAAAAACACATAACTATGATTGTACAATAATTAACTTACATTCTAACTGAGTCCCCATGAAGGATTATCTTGATCTGAAAGGTTTGAGAAGATAGCTCATTGGCAATGGAATAAGGGATGTTGTATGAGGGGGAAATGGAATTTGGAGAAACAAGAGGGAATTTAGTCTTTGGGGAAGTCAATTTGGAGGTCATTGTGAAGGGTGCAGTAGGATACATAGAAGGGAATATTTACAGTGGCTCTTAGGACTGGAGAAGGGTTGGATAAAACCAAATATAATGATCAGTAAACTAGGTATATTTCCCAAGTTTCACTTACTATGGGCAAGATGTAATTATACAAGCTGCAATGTAAAATGTGAGAAAGACTATACTCGTGGCACTAGAATGTCTGGGAAGCATAAAAGTAAAAAGAGTAAATACAGGAAATGCAAGGGAATAGAATAAAAAAATCTTATTACGTCAGCCGGGACTCGAACCAAGGTCTCCTGCTTTTCTTGAACAAAATTAACGTGGGATTAAATACCACAAAAAAAAAAAATCAGTATTTATAAAGAGCACAGATTTTTTGTTACATTAATAAATATCAAGTATAAATATATTTCTTTTTATAACACACTAAAGTAGTAGTAGTAGTAGTAGATTGAAGGGCAATCAACTTCTAGGTTATTACGCCCTATAAACACCCCCTAATATGTCCACTATAAATCAGTTAATAAAACACAGGAATCAGGATTATTTCGACCACTATAACAACCTAAATTAATGGATTTTTTT
>KZ807757.1:138179-155318 GCA_000696205.2 Oncopeltus fasciatus | reverse complement strand
TATATATATATATATACAAAACAAATGCGTGTGGGTGTATATCTTGCTCCTGCCCAGAGCTTATTTATACCTTACTATGCTGTGCATTAAAATTGGTTTAATAAAATTTAATAAACGAGAAACACATTTGTCACGAAGAGGGGGGGGGGGAGGCTAGTATAGGGAGTTCTTGTAGATATATTGGGTTCATTACCACGAGAGACAGTGATATTATAGATGAGTCGTCGATGTAAAAGAAGTACTAGTTTGGCCGAGTGGGAACCGTTTGGGACCCACATCCCTTGCCCATAGGGTTCAAATCCCGCCCTGTGAAAGCTTCTGTTGATAAGTAAAAGCTTGTCCAGGGCCATGGATGTTTAAAATTTGGTTGCTGCAAAGACAGCCGAGGAGCTACCCGATCCCATAATGATACAAAATTGTTGAAAGGGAGGTTAAAAAATAAATTTACCGTTTTCGATCTTCTACTCAGATATTATCTAATCGGATCATGTGAAGAGTACTAAAAATGATTGACAAAGCCAATCAGCACTAATTATTGACAGATTTTTCTGCAGGATTTGATGGGAAAGGAGACTAAGGGGATCATTAAAGGCATTTGAAACAGGAGGAGATCTGCCAGGAAGGTATACAGGATTGTAAAGTAAGCGGTGAAAGTGGGGTGGGGGGTAAATTCGCCAATTAGTCTTGTATTTCCAGCCAATTAGCTCAAATATCATTATAAAAGGGAATAATGGAACCCCTCCACCACCCCCCATCCACCCTCTGTTAATATTTAAAAAGCTACCCTAAGCTCCGCTTTGCCAAACACCAATGAAAATTATAAATCTTAAAACACCCTTCAGTTCTCTCAGAATTTCTTACAAAAATTATATTTGATTAGGAGAAGTGTAGATGAAAATTCTTAGAAAAAAACAAAAACATTTTTCTTCTCTCTTACATTTTTCTTTTGTGCATTAAATACACTATTTAGCAGATGTAATTGAGAAAAATTATGCTATTCTCGGTACGAAAATTTAAAATTTTTTCCTAATATTCTCAAGTCCTGAATAACAGAAACCAAAAATGTAGTCAGTATTCTACANTATATATATGCTTTTTTTTTTTGCAAACTGTTGGATGATTTCGGTAATAAATTGAATCAGTCGTTTGTGGGGGGTGGGCGGGACGGCGGACGCATATAAGAGGAAAAAAATTGAAAATCTCAATACCTCATTATTATTTTAATTATATAAATGGGATAACACAAGACAAAAACAAGCGTAAAATGTAATTTAACACATTTAAAAAAAGAATATAATTGTATAATATAAGGTTCAAAAAAATAACGCATGTATAATAATGGAATTTAAAGTATAGTTAGGCCCCTTTATTTTTAAAATGTAGAAATCCTTTAGTATTTAGGTGTTTCATTAAAAAATCTTAAACAAAAAATGGACTATTGGCTGAAATCAGATGAGAGTATGAGGATTTTAAAGTAGGAGCAATATTTATATTGTAATATCCTCCGTGTTATTTGTGTTTTTGTAATTTTCTAACGTTTATATTCTATAATAATTTGACAAACAAGGCTAAGGAAGATATTTCCGAATGTAACAAATATGATTGAGCTCTTCCTCCGGATAGTGGTAATTTTCACGGTCATTATTCTCTCCGGCTTACAAATACATTTATTTGTGTATCCATTCATAATCAGACATGGGAAATCTTCATAGATCACGCTGCTATTGTGTTAGGGACTTTTCTGTCTCCTTAGCAGTCAAATTATATTACAAGTGAATATTTAGAGGTAAATATTCATTCTCTCCCCCAGGCGTCCTATTCAGCTAAGTACATTTTGATAGGCCTTAGCATAAGAGCAGCGATAAGAGAGTCTCTCGCCGACTAGTTGGCGCCAGTAATTGATAACATATTCATGGTAATGGGTCTGGGTTAAGTCTGCCTGGGAACTTGCCCGACAGAAGGTGTCATAATCCTTTTGGGCTTCTAACGATCCTAATCTCGGGGGTGAATCTCACCCCTCAAACTTGGCAGGGATTCGACGGTTTCTCGCGAAACTTTAACCCCCATTCTTCGGCGTCTCCGGCTAATAGAACTTCCTTAGCAACACGACTATCGACTTCCACGTGAATCGAGGCTGTCAGCCACTGCTTGGAGTTCCTCTATTGTAGAGACTATTCCATTAACTACAAAGAATTTTTGTTTATTTTAGATATAAACATTTAGTTTTGCCTCATTAGAAATAAAAAATTTCAACATTTTAATTTTAATTATCTACTCTTACATATCTCAATACATTCAAAATGTTATGTATTTTTTTTTTGGGCGTGTTAACTATTATTGAGTCATTAATTCGAAAAAAATTAGTCTGGTTCAAGTACCAGGGTGTCCTGGAGAGAAGGCATATAAAGGATATCGCCTAGTGAATTGAATGAGGTACCATGAAGGCATTGCTTCTGGAGAATGGTCTGCATGTAAGTGCCAACACCATCCACCAGCCCAGAAACTGGCAGGCAGCAATACTTATAAAAAGTATTACAAGGTGAGATCAACAAGTTCCCAGACACACAGAAATGAATGAAATCAAAATACAAAACCTTTATTATTTTTCAATGTAATGTTCCTATATTACCAATACATTTATTTCATGGATTTATCAATTTTTGTTTCAATGCAATGGCTAATGCAAACTGATGAAATTAAAAATATATTGAATAAATGGCAGAATTATGGTAGTTTGTGTGAATATCAGATAAACATGATTAGGTATTAGTCTCCTCCTCAATTGGTAGACCGAAAATTTGATTACACCCCCTCATAAATTATCATAGAAATTTCACAATTACGTTGCAACAGTACAGGTGTCTAGAAAATCTTCAATAGTCCATAAATTAGCTAAGACCGCTATTCTTTAAAAGAATTAATAAAAAAATATCAAAAA
This sequence comes from Oncopeltus fasciatus, assembly GCA_000696205.2. Taxonomy (NCBI): domain Eukaryota; kingdom Metazoa; phylum Arthropoda; class Insecta; order Hemiptera; family Lygaeidae; genus Oncopeltus; species Oncopeltus fasciatus. The sequence continues at coordinate 152,380 of KZ807757.1, read as the reverse complement.
TTAATTTTTCTTATTATTGTCCAAGCATAGTAATGAATTCTCTAGACTTCTAATGGGCTCTAGAAACCAGAAGACTCATTATGGGAACTTACAACATTGTAAGACACTTTAAAACACATTCTAAAAATAATGATTCAGATGTATAAAGAAGTGATAGATATATTTCTATTTATATTATTTCTCATTTGTAATTTAATTTCCCAATTTTTTAAGGTTGAAACATTTTTGCTAGGCTACTAAGTTAGGTTATCAGAAAAAAGTGTTCCATCAAAGGTAGGAATCGAAGTTAAGGTAAAGGTTCCTAGAATAATTGTTAATTAAACTATTTGATCATTTTTTGTTCTCCTTCTGACCCATTTATATTAATGAACAATGATACAAGTGTGTGTTTACTGTTTTGTGTGATGAGGTTAAAATAAATATGTATTCGACTCTAAATTATAAGATCAAAAGATGTTTACAAAGGTATGATAAAATCATTTCCTTTTAGAATTGGTAGGATAACATGCCTATAGAAATAATTCGGGTAGGGTTGAGGAGTTACCCCTGATTTTACAAGGTTATTTGAAAGGGGGTAGTTTTATCCACAATTTTGTGTGTAAGTCTCCCCCTCGCCAAAGTTATCCGGGTAATGGGAGCTTCACCACCCTCATCCTGGGAAGTGATCCTGCAAACGGTCCTGTTATTGAGCCCTTATCGCACAGAGAACGGCCAATCGACTTCCTCCGATAGCAGGGTAGCAGGGGATTGGACGACTTAGGAACACCCCTGACAGATACTAGACACTTCTTTTTCTTCTGTAGTGCCCCCCCCCTTCTTTACTTACATCTCTATAAGGCGTTCTGAAGAGCATACATGGAGTCCTTACGCCTGAATTTGACGGCCGTCCGAGGGGGTAATACAAGCATTACAACATGCATGCCTCGTCCCACTCATCAGGAATGTCCTAGTTTTATCTGGCTTCGGGTCATACAGTAAAACCCTAATTACATTCGAGGGATCAGAATGTGAAAAACAATAAGGAAAAAATTGCAGGAAACCACTTAACATTTGAAGTATTTTTTTTTTCTTACAAAATTGGGTTTAGCAAGAAATAATGGGCGATCATTAAAAAGAACTAGAAATAAAATTACATCAGTATTACCAATAATAAATGTATATTTATTTCTAAAATTTGAGAGTGGTGTCATATTTGAGAGTGGTGTCACTGGTCAACTTTTCCCCTCGTGTGACTTTCATTAATGTCATTTTATTATTTACTATTCATTGTAATCAAATGAATGTATTTATATTTAACAGAATGTAATATGTAAATAAACGTTATATTAAAAAAAAATTTCTACTGAATTTAGTAGAAAAAATAACAATAAATTTACTTGTAAAGCACAAACCTCAATGATAAAAAAGTAATGTGGGCAAAATGCTATACCATAGTACTAATTGTTATGAATAGCTTGAAAAAATAATTGATAAGTGTAATGAAAATACGTAAAACAGTAGAGGATTTGGAGGTGAACAGAGAGTTGAGAAGTAGGATATTAAAATATTGAAATTTAAAACTAAAATGTCTCCCTGGATCTAAGCAAATTTACGATATTCCATTGAAGATGGACAAAATAAGAGTGAATGATGAATTATGTTGTATTAAAATGAGCGAAAAAAATAAATATTTCTAAACCTGTCTCAGTACTCATCAAGGAAAAAAAAATATAGAAGAAATACTCAGTCATTGAAGACTAAATAGAGAAAATTGGATCTTGCTCTTTATATAATCAAGTTTCTTTTACGTAACTACAAATACAAAACAAAGAAAAATCCAAAAATGTATTCATCTCCTAAATCCCATTCATCAGGTTTTTGCCAGATATGAAATCAATCAATAATTATCAAATACATGCTCAATCCCAACATTTGTTTCTGTATTTCCATATGAATTACAGTTTCTGTATTTTATACAAAAAAATAATGCCCCCTCATTGACACTTGTTAATTTTTTTTTCTGCTTTTCGAACATTAAATTTATGATACACCGCTTTTGATTTTTAATTAGAATATAATATTCTAATTAGTGTAAAATTTTATATAAATAAGAAAAATGTATTTATTTTTATTTTGAACGGATAATTTATTCTCAATAATTTTTTTTGTTGTTTTTTTTAAATATTACAACTAAAATTTTTATTAAATATATAGATTTTGCACCTATAATGTTCAAAAATGTTTTTCGTAACTCATAAAAAAACGTTGTCATCAATTTTTTTTTTCTTTTTTTGGTTTTTGTTAGACCTTTTCCTTCGCAACTAATTTCAAGTAAAAAATAAATTATTCGAAATTTCAACTTAAAGTCTAAATATCAATTTAGTTTCTACATTTTTGTTTTTTCATTTTTAAAATAAGAGAGTCCTCCCATCACTTGAAAATATATTCTTATATATTTTCCATGACTCGCATTGTCCTGAAATTTCAGAGAATTATAATATAATATAAATGTTATCGTATTCTATAAGTTAGGAGATATTGACGACTTTAAATAACATAGTCTCCTTTTAACTTCCCTCTCTCCTCTGACTGATTTTTTGGTTAAACACACACACACACACACACACACACACACACAAATATATATATATATAATATTTAACTGACTATTAACATCGATCGTTGAAGACATTTTCAAAAGTCTCAACTTCAAATAGTACTAACGCGAATAGTATGATTTCATGGCAAAATCTACTAAAATGATATTTGGGGCATCAAAATTTATAGAGTAAATGTGATATCAATTTAGAATAATTTTTAAATTAATTTAACACTTTAGGTAATGAGAAAATTAATCTTGTTGTAACCGAATTACCTGAAAGTGCGTTAAGCAATTGGACACAATTTGAAAGGGATTTGAAGGTAAATTGACTGACAGACATGGAACTGGGCAGCCATTTGGAAATCCAGAGGCTATTTAACGCCCGGAGAGCGTATTTAGAATTTCCAAGTTATTCGGCCAATTACTGGGGGAGTGGGGGGGGGGGGGCAGCTCTGAAATTCCTGACAAATGTTGGACGCCCAGCGCTTCTACGTCCTCTTTCGAGACTACCTCGAATACCTTCGAGCGTCGTAATACTTGACCCGATAGGTGGGCGTCGTGTCTCGAACTCGGGAATATCCTATCGGATTCCTAAAAGGACTGCGGTATTAATTAGCAGACCTCAGCCCTTCGCGAGGATCACTAGGGCTCTCTTTACTGCCTTCAGCATATCTGGAAATTTGCATACATTACAAATATCTAACAATATATATATATTTACAAGAAAAAAATACAATTATTTTGAACTTATTCAAATTCAATAAAATTGCATTAATAAGAAAACAATAAGAATTCCTGTCAATCTATATTAGCAATAAGCTATTAAATTTGATACCATGAAGCGATAATTGTAATAGTTAAATTGAGAAATAGTGGACTATTGATTTTTTTTTTTTGTGCGGTACTTTATCCATCCTACTAATCAGAGAGGATCGGAAAGAAATATAAAAGGCAATTTGGAGATTTTCTGACCGTAGATATTATAAGTAATTTTTTTTTTTTGGGGGGGGGGGAAGTCAAGCTTGATCCCAAAAATACAGTTTAAAAAAAAATGTATATTTGATTTTTTATTATCTGTCTTAGTCATGAACATTTGATCCAGGAGGCACATCCCTTGTCGCCTTCATGATATGTTGATATGGTGAATTTTTCTAAACAGTTTTTTTTATTTATTTCCACAACATTTGATTTCACATTACTTTTAGTTATAGTAATTCTATGTAATAATAATGTTTATCATTTAATTTTTTTTTATTTTCTTATGACATTGTATTTCAACAGCCCTGAAGATGGCTTATAATATGAGCCGAAAAGTTGGCAGATTTACAAAATACACATTTTTTTTAAATTGTATTTTTAGGATCTACCTTGGCCGAAACAAAAAGACATCTACTAAAAGAAAAGGCCTTTTGCATACATTTAATTTATACTCGGTTTTGTAAAAAAGCTCAGCACAATAAAAACATGTAAGCAATGAAAATTATAGAAAACTCACTTTAAAATAATTTTGTGAATTTGTAAGACAATTTAAACAGGATATTAATAAGATCTGTTTGTCCCATAAATATTTATTTTCAGTGCAAAGGGTTTCTGCTGTATTTAGCCATCTTCAGGAATACTATAGATATATTTGGGGGTGTAGGCCCTTAGAGAGGACGGGCTCCAAGCCTGCATTCCCCAGATATATCCATAGTGTTCCTGAAGATGGCTCATTACAACCGAAAACCTTTACACCAATTTTCAGTGCAAAGGGTTTCTGCTGTATTTAGCCATCTTCAGGAATACTATAGATATATTTGGGGGTGTAGGCCCTTAGAGAGGACGGGCTCCAAGCCTGCATTCCCCAGATATATCCATAGTGTTCCTGAAGATGGCTCATTACAACCGAAAACCTTTACACCAATTTTCAGTGCAAAGGGTTTCTGCTGTATTTAGCCATCTTCAGGAATACTATAGATATATTTGGGGGTGTAGGCCCTTAGAGAGGACGGGCTCCAAGCCTGCATTCCCCAGATATATCCATAGTGTTCCTGAAGATGGCTCATTACAACCGAAAACCTTTACACCAATTTTCAGTGCAAAGGGTTTCTGCTGTATTTAGCCATCTTCAGGAATACTATAGATATATTTGGGGGTGTAGGCCCTTAGAGAGGACGGGCTCCAAGCCTGCATTCCCCAGATATATCCATAGTGTTCCTGAAGATGGCTCATTACAACCGAAAACCTTTACACCAATTTTCAGTGCAAAGGGTTTCTGCTGTATTTAGCCATCTTCAGGAATACTATAGATATATTTGGGGGTGTAGGCCCTTAGAGAGGACGGGCTCCAAGCCTGCATTCCCCAGATATATCCATAGTGTTCCTGAAGATGGCTCATTACAACCGAAAACCTTTACACCAATTTTCAGTGCAAAGGGTTTCTGCTGTATTTAGCCATCTTCAGGAATACTATAGATATATTTGGGGGTGTAGGCCCTTAGAGAGGACGGGCTCCAAGCCTGCATTCCCCAGATATATCCATAGTGTTCCTGAAGATGGCTCATTACAACCGAAAACCTTTACACCAATTTTCAGTGCAAAGGGTTTCTGCTGTATTTAGCCATCTTCAGGAATACTATAGATATATTTGGGGGTGTAGGCCCTTAGAGAGGACGGGCTCCAAGCCTGCATTCCCCAGATATATCCATAGTGTTCCTGAAGATGGCTCATTACAACCGAAAACCTTTACACCAATTTTCAGTGCAAAGGGTTTCTGCTGTATTTAGCCATCTTCAGGAATACTATAGATATATTTGGGGGTGTAGGCCCTTAGAGAGGACGGGCTCCAAGCCTGCATTCCCCAGATATATCCATAGTGTTCCTGAAGATGGCTCATTACAACCGAAAACCTTTACACCAATTTTCAGTGCAAAGGGTTTCTGCTGTATTTAGCCATCTTCAGGAATACTATAGATATATTTGGGGGTGTAGGCCCTTAGAGAGGACGGGCTCCANATATATATATATAAACGTGTGTTTATATATATGCGTAACTAATCTTAAATAATCATACCTTGTATTATCCGTCTTCATTGGTTTCTGCAAACCAAAGACATTAGACAGTATAATCCATAGTCAGACACTATCAAACACAAACACATTTACAAAAAACTTTCGGAACACTTAGAACACCTCAACAAAGGAGATTACAACTAATCCCTGCTACAACTAATACCTGAAATAATGGACACTGACTCCTACAACACTTGCGATTGACAGACCTTATCGCCGACAAAGCGACCGTTATAGCTAAACGACTCTTATACCTGACGCATCCGACCAACCCACAGAATACAAAGACAGTTGAATACAGACAGTGACAGTGAACACATGTATTCGGCCACGAGGATGGATAAAGTCCGAAAGCGCTCGCCAACAGAAGATGGTTTGCAGAAACCAATGAAGACGGATACTAGACGGTATGATAGTTCTATATTCATTGGTAGTCATAATAACCCTTTAAATCTGAAATAAGATTATTATAATATGTTACATTTCATTTTCTATAATAATGTAACAATTAGTTATATTTTATAAATATTCTTCTTTACATTGTTTTTATATAAGTTATTTTGTGTTTAGAAAGATAATTTGTATATTGGGTATAGACAATCCGTAAATATTGAGAAATTTGATTATAAATAATACAAAATTTATATCAGAGGTATATATTTTTATTATATATTTATTTACTATTTCTCGTACATTGTACTTGCTGGTAGAGTTCGCTACTGCAGGAGTCTTGGCGTATCGCGTTCTCTCGCCAATCGCGTGGACAGATAATGTCAGGCCGCACTTACTAGCTGTCCTTGGTCGGCACTCAGACAGACCCACAAAGAGATCACTGCTTCGGCACACGCGACAGTCAGACTTCCACCCAGAACTTGAGGGTGGAATGAGGTCTCGGACAAGTCATGGACTAGTCAGAAACCGGGGTTATGCATCAATATTTCATCTTATACTGACACATTAGCCCATATACGATAGCCCTGAAGATGGATTACTATGTAAGCTGAAACTTCGGCAAATAATTTTTGAAAAACGCATTTTAAAAATTGCATTTTTTATATATTTTTTTTTATCACCCTGACCAAACCCCAACAAATTCTCTACTAATTATGCTAATTTCATAAAACATTTGCATTGACATTAAAATTGCTTTATTTACCTATTTCCATTAATATTAATGCCACTGTTTTATTATAATTGATTTCCTATTGTGAAATGTCATTCTCGTCTGCAGCATATTTACCATATATTAAATTTTAAAAATAATATTCTCTAGTTCTTCGCCGACCCTATTTAGGGGAAGCAACAAATTTGTTACCTTCCACACTTGATCAGTTTTTATATACTATATAAATACTAAATACATTACTTCAGTTTTTTAAAACGGTTCTAACATTAAATCTACTATAAATTGCACAATAATTTATTTTTATTTATTTCTTGAAAATTTATTTATTTCTAAAAATCGTTGAAAATACTTTTATCATCTTTTGTCATATATACATTATTTCCTTTTTATTATCCACAAATTTTTTTTATTTCATTTTTATTATCCCAAACCCTATTTTCATCATTACTATTAATTGATTAAAAATAATCAATGAATTACTATTAATACTATTAATTAATCAATTAATTTATTAATTACTATTATTTAATACAAATTATGTGTTTTTCGTTGTTTTATCTTCATCATTTGTACTTCAATTAAGTACTTCTAAAATTAACATTTTATTTATGTCTGAATTAAAGCACACCATTGGCCCTCATTATATATTTAAGAAAATTAAATATGGTTAAAATAAAAACTTTTTTGGTTACAAATTTGGTTTTAATGCTTCAACTACAATTTCCGACAAATTCCTGACAATCCTTTCTTCATAAAACTTGACGGTCAACAATTTCTTCCCAATTGAAAATATAATATGTTTCTTGACGAATTCGATTGCCATTGTTTAAAATACATATCTTTAGGAACTTCTAATTGAATAGAATTATAACTACCTGAATCTAAAAAATAAATACCATTTAGACACCATTGCAAATAGTTTGGTTTCTTTAAGAGATAATTGCCAGCTATTACCTGTGACATACATTCAATACTCTTTGTCTCCCTGGAATTATTTTCATACTTAAATTTATTCAGTACCAACAAGATTTTTGAGAATTAAAGCGATTACTTTTGCAAATTTGCGATTTCTAGCATGTCTTTTTCAATCTTGAAAAATACGTTTATAGGAGAAATTAAGCTATTGTACAACAAGGCATTTGAAGACAAGAAAGATTTTTAAAAAATTAGCTGTAATTATTTGTCATCATTATCCATTATCCAAATATCTTAAGAAAATTAGGGCGCTCTTGAAAGAGATTTGCGGTTCGTTGGAGGGGCACATCTTCATCGCGTATGCCACGGACAAGCCTGGAACTAAATCTGAAGTTCCTCGGTAAAAACCTCTTGTCTATTTCGAATTGCCTGTATCTAGCTGAAACTGGCAGATGTTATGTTACAAGGTCGAACAGCTCGGTTCGGAGAGAGAGGAAAAATGGAGTCGTGGATATAGTCTTTTCCTGATTGCAGCGGGGATTTGGAGAGAGAGCCAGCTGCGAGGTGGATGATCGTCCTGGAATCACAGTTGTGTACGCCTCACAGTTAACGCATGGAGTAGATGAGGACATCAAGCCAAGTCACCCCCTCCGCCTCTAATAACAGGCTCCTACACTTCTTCACGTCTCGAGGACAATCTTACTTATTGATGGGCAGGCTCTTTCAAGTTCAACGTCAATTCCAGCTTCTTGCTTGTATCGGAGAGATAAATCGGGCTCTAGAGCCTATCTCTGGGCCAGCTTGTAGAAAAATTCGAGACATTTCCATGAGCTTTAGTGCCATTGACCAAATCCTTTAATAAAACTTACTTTACATTCCTAAGCACACCTACACACACACATACACTAATATGTATATATATATATATATTATGGACTAATTGAATTAACAGAGGTTAATTGAAGTTCATTTATTATAACAAAGAAGTAAAGCTATTAATTACAGATGACAGTCAAACCTATAAAAAATAGAAAAGATAAATTACTTATAGATAATTAATAAACATTTACAAATAAAATAAATGTGGTTATTTACAAAAAGGCCTCAAAACAACTTGATAAATTGTCTACACTTAGTAATTACTGTCACTTATCATTTCACTGTTACCGGCAGTGCAAAGGCTTACATTAANTTAATTTATTATGATTTAATAATTTAAACAATTTCATATTGTTATATTTTATTTTGTATTTTTTGAAATATACATTTTAAAAAAAAGTAATAGTTAATATAATACTCCGACACATTTTCTTTAATTTGAGAGTATTTATTCCTTAATACTTTTAGAGTGTTATTTTATAAATTTTTTGTTTCTCTGGTACATAAAAAATATGCTTTTTAAGAAATGCAGCTACAACAGTTAGGCTAAAGACAGTCTTTATAATTCATTATTTTACGGTCATTGCCATATCAATAAATAAATTGACATTTATGTTCAAATAATTTTTTTCTTATTGTTCATCTTTGATGTAACATGGGAAACATATTTAGTTAACACAGCTTCGGCGTATCGGACTTTTTCAATTTGTGCACAAAATGATCACAAACACTGGCTTAAAGGATCGTTCATGTTTAGGTTGCTCAAATCTCTCAAAGATAAAAAAAAATTAACAACTGACGTAAACGAGTAGGAGCCAATAGGGCTATTTTACGGTCCGAAATCCCTAGCCAAACGGAATTTAAAATTTGAGATTTTTTCAAAGTTGGTTTTTTCAACGTACATTAGAAAAAATACAAAAAAAAAAACAAAAATAAAAACTTTTTTTCTTTAGTTAACCTTGTCAAAGAGAATACGTTATTTGTTCGGCGGGGAACAAAAGGACTTTACAAACCCAACAAAACTTCCATCCTCATCCGTTTCAACGAAAAGTCACCGATCCGTGAGTGACATTTTCATTCAACTCAATATTCAACGAATTATATGTTTATGTAAACATTCAGTGAATATAAATATTTGTCTGTGCATGGCAAAGAGTTCACAATTTAAAAAAAAATTAAAAATAAAATCTTTATTTAAACATTTTTTCAAACTTTAGGTTGAATTCGTTAATGGCTGAAATCCGATGGTGGGTGGGGGGTTAAGGATGCGAAGACAATTTAAAATCGTTATATCTTTGATATTCCTAGCATTACGAAAAAATTTATAGAATAAAGATGGTGTATAATTTAGTTTTATAACATTTATATTTCACAACATCTATTTAAAATAATACATTAAATATATATTAATTGACTTAATTTCGAGTTTTAGGCTGGAGCTCTGATATTTTTAAAATTTTCACGACTTGCTTAATAGTAACAGGCCTTTTTAAGGGGATTTTCCAATCCCATATATTAAAAATATTAATTTAGTTGTGGTTTATTATCCCACGTAAATTTTAAACAATTAATGAGAGGGAATAGAATAAAAAATCTATCTGTCCCAGCCAGGAATCGAACCTGGATCTTCTGCGTTCCGGGCCGGTGTGTTTCCATTACATCACCGGAGTGAAAAGCAGGAGATCCAGGTTAGAATCCTGGCGGGACAGATAGATTTTTTATTCTATTACCTCTCATTAATTGTTTATAAATATTAAATTTCAGAATGCACCTTCTTTTGTGTTTTTGTGGTTGTGTTTTTTTAAAACTATACATGTGTGTGTGTAAAAAAATAAATTTAAAACTGGGGATAAAATATGCTTTTCACAAGGGATGTATGGTCTTTTTTTTTTAACAATATACTTGCTTCATCATTCACGGCTTTCAAAAATTGTGTTTATTTATTTACAAAATGTAAATAAATGCACTGTTGCTTATTAATTCTTGTAATATTATGCCGTTGAGCAATATCGATTTACAAATTTTCAACCTTCTGTTGTTAAAATTGCCTTTAATTTATTTTCTTCACATGGAATTAGAGTTTACATGTTTTATTAATGGTGACTTTTTGTTTAATTATTGTTTTCCTATTAATATATTCAAATATTAATAGAAAATTATTTCTGGTATTTATGTATTACTTTTTTTGAATTTTGCATTTTTATTTTATTTGAAATAACTCATATTGAAAATATTATTACTGTTATTATTAATGAACAGCGGATTAAAAGGTGCACAAAATGTGTGGAATATAGTTTCTTATGAAGCTTTTATTAAGAAAATATAGGGATTAAATTATTGAAAAAGACTTATTAAAAGTAATATTTTAATACTTCTCTAAAAATAGCTATTTACGTTTTGAAAAAAAGAAGAAACGGAAAATTGAATACATAAAAGTGTATTTTTTGAACGAAAGATAGTTCAAATGAAAGATACGCCCAAACCTGAAGGAGGATAAATTGAGGGCTCAAAGTTTAAATTGCTCTGACGAAAGGTTACTCCTATCCCACAGGGATTTGTACAATTTTGGCGTTTGTGCAGAGCGCCTTATATTTGTGTTCTCTTTACTTTTTTTTTTTTTTTTTTTTCGTAACTCCCACAGTTATCCTGTTGGTTTGGGTTGAGAAAGTTTTTATTTGATTCATAAATAACCTTCTATATTAACAAGAATGTCTAACGGAAATATTGAACAATTTTGTGAAATTTGGAATTTTGTATGCGCAAGTCCTTTAAATAATAGCAGCTTGCTCAAATGACGCTATGGGGTTAAATCAAAATTTGAAATTTTAGTAAAACTGCAATTTTTATATGACTACACCTGCCAACAGAGGTCTTTTTCTCCATTACAAGAAATGGGAAACCATAATATAACTTCTCATAATTATAATTGTAGTTAATACATTTAAAATTTTCCAATTTCATCTCTTTTTAAATGAGTTTCTCTTGTGTACCGGGAAAGGAATAGTGAAAAGAAGTGCTCAGCCATCATAGTTACATTCTTAAATATCTTCTTCACAAACGTTTTTCGTAAAAATCTCATAAAAAAAACATACATTGGAAAGTAGAAATTTACATCAATTACACAGAAATTTTGCGATAAAAATAATATTTTGTTTTCTCTAAATTTCCACTCTTCCTCATACGAAGTAAATTAAAAACTGAAATGTGTGTTTGTGCGTGTGTGTGTGTGTGTTTGATTTTCTGGTGTTTTTCAACTTTTTGAATAGAACAGATCAATTTTAGTTATATTTTTTAACCCATTGGAGTTAATTAAATGTTTGATTTTGTTTTTATATCAAGAGTTTTTCATGAAAATAAATAATTTAGTTTGAACATATAACAAAAAGTGGCCCTCTGGACACAAAAAAAATGCTCAAATTTGATGTCATTATTTTAGAAATGTTGGGGGCTAAAGCGTTATATGTAAAAATATATATATANATATATATTTTTTTTGAATGGTGTAGCATTTTCAATGTAGGATCTGCAGATACCGTTTGAAAATATTTCAAAAGTGTTTTCATAGTTCCAAATTGAAATGCTTGATTTCTTTGTTGAATATAAGATCAATTTCAATCAATACATATTAAAACTTCGAAAATTTATATATATAATTTTAATCAGATCTTGTTACTGGTTTGTCCTTATTGTAATTATTGGCGAAGACATGATATATATCCAATGGCAAATACATGTAGGCCTAATGTTGCTCCTTGTAGGAAACCTCATGAAATGCCTATTCCGGAACAAGCAGGAAGCCGAGGTCAAACAGTCGGTGCATAAATGATTGCATTTGTTATGGCGTTCGGGGAACTTTTCATTAAACGCCGTGCATAATTTAATGGTCCTGTAACTTCGACGAAACCAGCGACTAGCGATAAACTTTCCAAATATATATCCGGCCAATAGATGGCGCTACTGAATTAATCAAAATCCTTCCGTGATGGGGAGGGGGCGATTCATTTTCTTAATAAATTATTAGTGATTTATCAGCTTCTTTGACAACTTGGAATCGATGACTAAGACATCGCATTCATCACTCATCTTCTAGACTTCATCAGTAGTTCACGCTCATAGGAGGCTAAATTCCTTTTATCTCTTGATAATATCCATAATTATATAATCATATTTCATTTACTACATCAAAACTTCTAGAACGGGTTAATTTTAGGAAATCTCTTTTTTTTACCATGAAGCGATTTATATAACATCCTTCAATTCTTAAATGATCCTACATGGGTAAAGTTAACATTATAGTCCGTTAAAAATTATTGGCAAATATTCACATTTGGGTACGTAAGGGGGTCAGTCTTTGGTAGCTACATTCTATCTTGATAAATTTTTTTTTTTTTCTATGTTAGCCTCCCTTGCATCCATTTAGGGTCATTGGAGGGAGGAGCTATCTACAGGTTGCCACCCCATTTTAAACACCCATGGCTCAGGACAAGCTTCTATTTATAAATAAAAGATTGACCTGGGCGGGATTTGAACCCGCGGCGTNTAATATAGAAGCTTGTCCTGAGCCATGGGTGTTTAAAATGGGGTGGCAACCTGTAGATAGCCCCTCCTTCCAAAGACCCTAAGTGGTAGCAAGGGAGGCTAACAAAGCAAAAAAAAAATAAATAAATAAAATAAAAAAATAAAAAAATCTTTCAACACACAGTCGTCATCTTCTAGCTAGTTTTAAACACGGTGGTTAGAGGCTGAAATGTTCTTCTTATGTAGCTAGATTACATATAGGCATTTTCACTTCTCTATCCCACACTCTTCCTCTATCTATAAATCTCCCCATTCCCTCCCTCTCAGGGAATATTCTGCGAAGAGAAGAGGGTTCGTAGTACTAAAAAGCCATAGACTTCAGGGAACATGGCGGCTAAGTCAGTGAGACAGACCGATATGAACAGATATATACATTATGTGCAATTGCGGTGAGAGAGCTCGATAGCCCCCCAGTAGGGCCTGTATAGGGTAGTTTCTTGCCACTGACGCAGGGGGTTCGCCTGGCTGACCATGTGTTGCTGGGTAGTGATTTTCACTTTTAAGTGACGCCCCTCACTATTCTTTATTCATATTTTATTTGTATTATGGATAGGGTAATGTGTCTTTGGTATTCTTACATATAAATTTTATTAGTAGCTTGAAATCAAACGACAAGAACTCAACAGGCGCTACGGACTCTTATACAGACTAATAAACAGGCGTTCTCAGCTCACAACAGAGAATAAACTTACTCTATATAAAACACTAATACAACCGATCTGGACCTACGGTGCAGAACTGTGGGGTGCCGCTAAGCCTTCCAACATCCAACGTATTCAATCCTTCCAATCCAAAATCCTAAGAGTTATTGCAAATGCTCCATACTACGTCTCGAACTCTACCCTACATCAAGATTATAATATCCCTTTCGTCCAAGACTTCATCTCCACTGGCTTCACGCTCCTCCACTGTAAACTCCAATTTCACCCTAATCCATATGCCCACTCCCTGTCATCGGACTCCAACCCCTATGATCCACCCCGACGACTAAAAAGAAGATGGCCCCGTGACCTCCTGGGGACATAATCTGTAAATAAATTGAGAGTGGTGTCATTGGTCACCTTCTCTCCT
>KZ807757.1:122280-137683 GCA_000696205.2 Oncopeltus fasciatus | reverse complement strand
AAAAAAAAAAAAATTTACAAAAGTGTATTTTTTAAAATTATTGTAGTGCTGTTGACATACAATGTCATGATAATACAATATAACTTACAATATTTTAATATAGAATTGTCATAATGTAATATGGTATCAAAATAATGAGTAAAGTAAGCTATGTAAGAGATTTCAACATGCAGAAAACAAATTATTCAAAAAATTAAAACATTAATTTACCAACACCTACCTATCATGGAGACGAGAGAGACGTCCTGTCTCTAAGATCACATTTTTATGACTGAGAAGAAGTATAATTTTTCAGAAAAACATCGTAGGTGGTGAAAGGGTGGTTGGGGAAGGTAAGAGGCGGAAGGTACAAAGGGAGAGCGGCCTGTTTCAAAAGGGGGCATTAAAAGGACAAAGGAAAAAAGGAAGGGCATTATTGGGAATAAGCAACTTTAGAACTGGGAAAAATGTTTGACAAGTTTATTGAGAAGGAGGGCTGAAGATTTTTAGGATGTTGAAAATGTTTGAATAAAATTTTTGTCCGTTCTGTCGTTAACTGGATTGTGTTGTACAGTCATGAAAATGGGAACTTAGGGACAGGACGTCTCTACGGTCAAAAAACTCTCCTTTAAAAAAGAATACAATGTTTGTTAATGAGTAAATTCTGAGGAAAATAAGTAGGTATTATTTGAAATATCCAGTAAAAATAAACGAATTTTTTTGCTATTTGCTAAACAGATTTTTCTTTTCTGTAATTAATATTTCAGAAGTCATACAATGAACTTTTACAATTTAAATTTAAATTTAAGGTCCTGTAATCTAAAATTAGTGCTTATATTTTGGAAATGGGATTAGCATGTCGCTTTTAAATGTAAGTGAAATAATAAAATAAGTTTGATATTTACTAAAGTGGTCTAATAGAAGAGGACCAATCGGAGGGGCTTAGATAATTTGGAGAATTTGCATACAAATTATATCAACTACGTTTCCGACGAAATACATTCATTAGCTTACACGGTCCCTGCATGACGACTTCTATGACAATGAAGAAGGAAACTGGAAATAAATAGGTTTGTTTTGCTAAATTTCTCTCTCGGGGAGTTCTAGTAGAATCTAAATTGTCCTACAATGAGGAAACTCTGGCGTCGGGTCAGGATAACGGTTAGCTATCCCATTAATATTGCGCTGTAGGAAGGTTTAACTTTCCCGCTAAGCTACTAAGGGAAAGCAGTATACTTGCTATCAGTAGTAGCGACTGTGGCGTGTCAGTCGCATTAGCATACCCTGACAGTCTCAGAAGGTCGCCCCATACGGAGTACCGTGTCCTGTGGAGACAGTTAGCAAGACCAGAGAGACCTGTCAAGGATGACAAAAAGCCAGGAGACACTCGGGTGAATGCCATACGAGAGGGGGCCAGCTAAAAGTAGGGATGAGGGAAGAGATAACTACAGATATATTTTGCCAAGGAGTTATCTCAGTGGCAGATAAATAGCACTTATATATGACGAATATAAAAGCATTTACCGTTTCTTCTTCCGGGTTGAACCGTGTCAAGTTGTTGATAGTTGCCGAGCTTTCGCACATCATGTGATGGCTTCTTCAGGGCTGAAAAGAGAATGAGAGCTGATTAAATAATATAATAGCAGTCATTGTTACAAATTGAACACATGGTTCTCTTAAAGAAAAAAAAAATTAAACTACACTGCCGGACAAAATTAAAGGATCACTTCAATATTTTGAAATTACTGAACTGTATAGGGTATTTTTGAAAATATTCTTTTTTTTTTTTTGGAAGTTACACTTTTTTATAAGGGTAATAAAAAATAAAAAATTATTTTCTAGAAATTTTTAATAGGAAAACAAATCAAAAAATAAAAATGTCCTACAGAATAAAAAGGAAGAATTCGAGGAAAACGATCAATAATTGGTATTCCCACCTCTAGCTCTGATAATAATTATCAAGCAATTATTGCTTCCATTCTCCTGCCCATTCCAGCGACCAGGGCTCTTACATGTTGTTCTGGGATGTTGTTCCACTCTTCCACTAACATTTCCCTTAAATCTGCCAAATTTTGCGGGTCTCGGGCGCGGACACGTCTTCCAAGCATGTCCCATACATGCTCTATTGGGTTCATATCTGGACTTCTGGGTGGCCAAACCATAACGTCAATTTCTTCTTGTCTGAGGAAATTTTGCACTGATCGAGCAACGTGAGGTCGGGCATTATCGTGCATAAAAATAAAACTACCTGCGATATTTCAGGCGAAAGGTATTACTTGTGGCTCAAGTACCTCCCTAATGTACCTGTCAGCAGTTATAGAGCCACGGTTCACAAGAACCAACTCTATACGGGAGTTTAAATTTATGCCCCCCCACACCATCACTGACCCTCCACCAAACGCAACCCTTGGAGAAAAAGTGCATGGAGCATACCTCTCTCCCCGCCTTCGCCATACCTTTTCCCGTCCATCTGGAGATCGGAGACAGAATCTTGACTCATCGCTCAATAATACGAGGCTCCAATCTTCCTGAGTCGTATTCCAAGCTCCATGTAAGTCGTCTGTCAAGTGTCATCCATAGGTAGCGCACCTTCTGGAAAGTGTTCCCTGCTAAAATGCATTGGTGGACAGATTTGTTTTCTAAGTTTTTAAATTTATTATTAAATGTATCTTCCAGGGAGTAAACAAATTCAAAATTCTTCTGAGGTATTTTTGTAATGTGTGCGATGCGCATTTGTTGGATGTTTTGGATTCTGGCTCCACCATACTGGCTGCAGAATTTGCAAATGCTGCATTGTGTGTTTGATGGAATATCATATGATTATATTTTGTAAAGGAGATATTGCAAAACTAAATAATTTTTAATGTCATGAAAATGGGATCTTGGTGATACAGCGTCCTCTCTTGCCTTCATGGTATAAAGATGGCATACAATGTAAGTTGTGTGTTGGTAGATAATTTTAAAAATTCACATTATTTAAAGTTTGTGTTTTCTGGATCTACCTTGACCGAACCCCAACAATAAAAACATATAATAATAAATATTTTTCGTTATGATAATTTTTTTATTAAATTAAACTGATATACATACATTTTTATAAAGTATATGAAGTAAAATGAAATTTTAAGGAATGTCAATTTTGGTCTAATTATAACTTTTAATTTAATTTTGTGTGTCTCAATGAGCAACGAATATTTACGAGTTTTTAATTTGATCTCCTAAAAAACCCCTATTATCACAATCGTTTTCAGCCCTTAATACACTCTACACCCAACAACGATTTTCAAAAATACCCGTGAATGACGAATTTTCTTTATTTTTTTTTAAATTTCCGGACGCAGTAGCTCATAGCGATATATACAGAATTTTGGGTTCTTCTATGGAAGGCTGAAGATCTACTGAAGTCTTGTCAATAGCCGCTAAATGGTACTAAAGTTAATTCTTGATTTTCTTGCTGGGAATTTGTTAATAAGGAATATATCTTAAAATATCTATATAGATAGTGTTGGGGGTAAGTTAGCAATGCCTTTGGAGGCAGTAGATCTTTGGCATTATTACCCCCTGAGAGAAGGGTAGGTTATGTTTTTGCTGGGGGAGGGGGTCCGGTTTTTGCTGGGGGAGGGGTGAGCAGAGGCGAGGTAAGCTGCGAGACAGGCTTCACAGCAGATGGTGCCTGCTAGGGAAGGTAGAGGAGGGTACAATTTTTTTCGCCAGAGAACAGCGCCTGATTCCCTCGAGGATAGGCTATTTGCACTACAATCTCCTTCTATGAACTCTTCTCCTTCGCAGTCTCTTCTGCAGGATACAGAGAAATAACAGATGTTCCTGAACAGAACATGCAGCAACTGGAGAGATTCCTGAAACTACAGACTACAGACTTATCACTATACATGAGATAATATATTGTAATGACTATTTCTTTCTGGAGTCCAGCAAAAAAATTGAGTTATTGAGATACATTTTATGTATTTATGCAAACTTATTTTTATAATGCTTGTCCATTAAACTCTGAAAAACAATTAGGGCTCATATTCCTCTCATCCACTTCTTATATACCGTCAAAGATTTTCAACTATAAATTTGGACTTGTAAAAATAATTTAATATTCTTTAAAAAAAACTTAAATTAACGAGTAGTTATGTCTTCTTGCAATCCGTAATTAACAAAACATTTGAGGTAAGTAAATTGTTGCCGATCGAAAAGAAACTTTTGCCCATTGGAACGAAGTATATCCGAAGAAGAAGTGAACGGCAGAAGTAGGCCTAATAAAAGGGTCTGTTGAAGGGCGATAAGAGAACAAAGGTGAAATAACAAAGCCCTTAGCAGAAAGGCGCCATAAAGGGTGTCCGCTTACTCAAAATCGTCTACTCGCCCTTCTCAGATTACCTTCCAACCCTTGGGTATCATTTTATATATATATATTATATACTTTCATGGTTATCCATGTGTGTATTGGGTGGTACACCCTGTGGGCAACTACAAGCTTGTAAACTGGAGGCAAAGTACATGTATTCAGCATCTGGAAGACAATGTCTTAAACTCTGAAATGAAAAATACCCACAGAATCAAAAAATATATCATATGACAATTCTACATTTAACCAACTGGTAGCTTTTCACCGGGGTTCAAGTCCAACTACCAGAAATTAAAATTTAAAATCTAGAGATCTAAGGTGTAAACAAACGCCTATGAAAAGAAGGTGGTAAAGGAAAGGTAAAAAAAAAAAAAAAAAGGATTAATTTTTAAAATACTTTAATATGAGAACAATACTTGACTCTTAGCTTTCTACGTTAATAAAATTAGAGCCCAATGAATTTTCGCATTGGAAAAGTCATTTAGTTAGTTTTTTTAAGTAAAAGGTTCAATACGGTGACAAATTTTTTGAAAAGTAACTGGACAGGAAATCATGTTTCGAAAAAGAAGAATTGATAATGTTACTTTTCTACACTGCAATATGGTGGTATATTTATTGTTTTAATTAATTTATGTTTGATTGATAAAACTTAGTACCAGTAAAGTAGTTTATGATGTTGTGAGAGAGGGGTGGAGTTTTGTATAAATAGTATATAAATTTGTATGTAATTGATTTGTGTAAACTATTAGTTTCAAAAGTTTTAAAATTTATTTAAAATTTAAAAAGGGAATTCTTATTTTTTTTTTTTTTTGTTAGGATCAGACATTTGCCAGGGAAAAGGAAAGTTAGTAATCAGTAGAGGCTGTGATTAGGGAACAGCTGGAAAAGGGGGAGAGAGTATTCTGACGAGATTTGTGGATTTAACTGAAAAAGGTTATTGGTTATGTGTTACATGAAACCATTGAGATGAAGTCTTACATTGCTTCTTCGCCATTTTGGTCATTTCAGATGTCATGAAGATCTCATTCAATGAGCATTCGTAGATGATGAAGGACAACTTAACTGATTTTATAGGCGGGAAATTGGAGCAAGTGAGAGATATTAGGAATATTATTTCTCGGTAGACTTAAATATAGAGGAGGTCTCGCAAATGTGGCTGGGTTTATTATTAATAAAGGGGTCATTATAGAGGATCATAAGTCTTATATATATANTCTGCCAACGTTTGAGTCATGGAAATGTGAACTTAGGGACAGGATATATATATATAAGGACGAAAAATTATCTTTTGCTTTTGGAAGGAAATATATAGGGAAGGGTGGGGGGACAAGGTAGTGAGTTTAATGGGATAAAGGCAAGTTAAATGGATAATGAGAGGGAGTGTAAGGAAAATGATTAATATGAAACCAAGGGGTGTAGAGGCAGGTAGGAAAAGTTTGTGACAGTGCCTAACAATTTTTCAAAATGTTGAGGATTTAAAAAAAGTCCAAGATATTCATAATTTATTTCGATTCTGTTGTCACAGGGTTGTTATGTACGATAAATAAATATAAAAAAATGTAAACTAAACTTATGTAACACACATTTGTGGGTCCGTAGTCTATAGCGTGTAGGTGCTAGCTGCCTTTTTTGCAATCGCCCTTTTTTTGTTTGTTGATTCCTTGAGAAATAGGGTTTTTGGCTAACTAACTTCCTTCGTTAAGTTAAAATGTGAGTGAAATAAGGACATTTATGAACGAATGTTCCAGCTTTAATTTTGGTTGTTAATTATTATATTTACTATTATTATTATATAAACAATTACTTGTTAATATAATAAATAATAAAGTTAAGGTTACAGAAAGTTTAATTACGGGATTTTTTTTCAGAGAGGTTTAGTACAACACAAATGAAAATGAATATGAAGAGAGGATTGCCGGGAATTCGGTCATGGTAGTTGAACAATTAAACAAATAATTATTAACCAAATTATTTTTTAATTCTTCAACTACCATGACCGAATTCCCGACAATCCTCTCTTCATAGAACTTGACGGTCAACTATTCATTCCATATTTTCAATGAATATTATCAACATTTTGACCAAAAATCAATTAATTCTAAAATTATATTTCTCCAATGCCCAAATTATCATCTAAATCTTTAAAAAGTAGTTTAGTTCTTGAAATTAATTTATAACAGTTCAAGGGGCGGACGAGGCGGGCTCCGATCGGGACTCCATAGTCAATAGTTGGAGTAGAACTCTGAGCAATCATTAATGGATAAGTCCCAGTGCCATAGTCGTTTAGTATATCTCGGTTCATACTACCTATACGTTCATACTGGTATAGCATTAAAACCTGTAGGTAGTCCACCGGAACACACCATTGTGTTGTCCGGCTGAGGTTGAGTGTTGATTTTGGTCCCATTGCGAGCAAACAGCCTCCCTCAAACGCCACAATAGGCAAAAGCTCAAAGGGCCTTGTAAAGGGTGCGCCGGAGGTATTTAGTTCTGGCAGACAAACAGTACAAGTGCAAACAAAGGGTTACCATCAATCCCTGAGAACTTTCAAGTGACACCGACCAAGAGCAGACCAATTTTACTCCAGAGTGGGCAAAACGAAATATTGCGTGTTATTTAATAGGTTTCCCGCAAGGATTCAATGCTAGCCACTTGTGTTTATTGTATACCAATTACGGTATTTCCTGAATTTGGTTGTGGTCCTACGCAACGCCCTTGTATCGGTCCTTATTGAAAATGGAGGATATTGTCGGAGTATATTTCACTTACTTTCTTTGTTTCTCATATTATGTTGATAATTTTTAGTTTTTATTGCTTAAAGTGTTTGTTAAATTAAAAAACATAAATTAAAAAAAAAAAAAAAAAATGTTTTCATTTATATATAGGTGTGCGAGTTCATAAATCTAGAGGAAATATTAACATCCAGCAACAGGGAAAAAAAATTTTCCATCCATTTTATATTGATTGCAGTTCCCATTCATATTGGTCCGATTTTACTCAGTAACAAACTCAGTCTTAAGTTTTGCAGTCAAAATCTACATGCACAATTACATAAGGATAATTCGAAACCTGTTGGCCGATGACCGAAAGATACAACACACACATATGATACATAAACACAATTTTAAGGAATCATCTTTTTTTTTGTCATAGCATCGGAAATAATATCTAAGATACTATTATTTGTTTTTTTTTTGTTGGGGTTTGGTCAAGGTTGGTCCAAAAAATTCAATTAAAAAAAAAAGTGTATTTTTTAATGACCTGCCAACGTTTCGGCTTATATTGTGAAAAACTCCATTTGAATGTATAACATACTTTAAAACAATTTGTTATGAGGGCAATGACTATAATAACTACATTACTTCTAATGTATATATATGTAGTAATGAAGAAAATATGGGATAGAGAGTGCAGTGAACACCAAAAAGAAAAAATCTTTATGATTTTCTCTTTCTGTATGTTCACTGCACTCTCTGTCCCACCTGTACTTGATTACTATATATCCCAGCCACTAGTCTCTCTCTCTTTTTCTCTATTTCTCATTATATATATATATATATAATATGAATAAAATTAATTAAATTCACCATTGATAGAGCCAATTAATTTTTTAATTAACCTCATTTAATTAACCTCATTTTAACCTCAATTTTTTCTCTAACCTCAACTGTTATAATTAATCGTTCCATATTGAATATTGTATCAGTCAAATCAGTGGTCGTGGTTATTGAAGGTTCGTTCCATTTTGTTTGCCTTTTTCAAACTTATATAATAACTAAAAAGAAAAGGTATTTGAAAAATTTGAATTGCTTGTCGAAGTCTTTGAGTAGAAAAAAATTACAATAAATTGAGTATAAAGTCATCTTGAACATATATGGCTGATTTAAAATGAGGTAGTTTTTTTTTCGAATGTCTAAAAAAAAAAAAAAAAATCTCAACTCCTCTAAGAAGTTTTACATGGAGAAAATTGCTCTTCTTTAGGCGCAGTCAGGGTAAGCAGAAATCCAATATAAGGAGCCCCCCCCACCCATTGCTTCTTTCAAGCCGAGAGAGGTGGTGGAGGGAGGTTGTTCTTTACGCCCATAACACCTAGTGGTTCAGAACTAGTTCCTGCTTCAATTGAACACATAAATCTGGAGAAGTCTGGAAGGAAACGGCTGGAGCCCCGTGGCTTGCTCCTGACCGGGCCGACCCTAGCGCTAATGAGATAGCGGCGGGGGTAGTAGTTACTTAGGCCCCGCATAAGTTCACCCCCACTGAGGAAACTGATAAAACTTACATCTATATCTGAGCAACACAGTTATCCTTTCAACAATCTCAGGTCCGACACAGTTCCTTATCGGAGGATGGTCTGCGACCAACACCAGATTTATTTACTAACATGAGAGGTCGCCTACAAGTCCAGGAGATTTCCTTCGAGGGAACGAATCCATTCACAAAACTTCCATTATATATATATTAAACTTTTGTTTATTACATTCTGTTAAGTTAAAACATTTTGTAATTTGATCACCACAATGAATTAGAAAAAAAATGACATGCAATATCAATAACATGAGGAGAGAAGGTGACCAATGACACCACTCTCAAAACTTCCATTAAAGGAGTAATATCATAAACTCTATCGTTTTTTCATATATACACATGCACACATAAATAGTAAATAAGAACAAATGGAGAGTTTTTTGACCGTAGTTATTATTATTAGATGATTTTAGTTGGGGTTCGGTCAAGGTAGATCCAAAAAAATACAAATTTAAAAAAAAGGTGTATTTTTAAAAATATTATCTGCCAATGTTTCGGCTTACATTGTAAGCCATCTTCAGGGCTATCATGAAGACGAGAGAGGACGTCCTGTCCCTAAGTTCACATTTCCAAGACGTCCTGTTCCTAAGTTTATAATACATGTTCAGTCATGGAAATGTGAACTTAGGGACAGGACGTCCTCTCTCGTCTTCATGTCTTCAGGCAGCCCTGAAGATGGCTTACAATGTATAATCCTTTAATGTAGATAATCTTTTAAAAAAATACACTTTTGTTAAATTTGTATTTTTTTGTATCTACCTTGACCGAACCCCAACTAAAATCATCCAATAGTAAATAAGAACATGTGGGGGAAATTGTGGACTGAACACTACTGAACACTTTCAGAATGTTTATCTTATCACTAAAATTTTAAAAATAACTCTGACTGTGTCACATTTTACGTTTTCCGCTTGTTATATTTTTAGTTTAAATTAACGAACGGATTCTAAATGAAGAATTTAAAAATGTCGCTATTAAGTTTATGAAAAATTTTAGGAAGTGTTTTTATTCAATTTTATAAAACAAAATAATTTAAAAAAAATTTTATTTATGAAACTTAACCTTATACATTCCTTATTAAGTTTTACATATTTTTTTATATCTCAATAAATCTTGATAAGGTATATGAAATTAGTATTTAATTTCCTTAATGTAATATGTAAGTATTTCTAACTTAGCATAATATTACAATATTTTTAGTGTTTTACATTCACTAGATAAATTGAGTGCGTTAAAAGCTGTAAATATTGTTTATTATTTCAAATATTAGTTTATTCAAATTGAATTAATAATATTTGAAGTGTTTGATTGCAGTAGCTGCCGTTCTCCATAAAAACCATTATTTGCTTTAGGTTGAGTATGTTATTGTTGGGATACGGAGAGTTACAATCTGAGAATACAAGGAAGAGTATTTAGAAAGATAAGGACAGCTCGAAAAATGAGTAGAAGGCTGAATAAGAAAAACGGAAAAAGGAGAATAGGAGAGAGAGTGGAGAGCTCTGATGAGAGAAGCAAGATTAGAGAAGAGTTGAAAGTTAGGACAAATATAGAGAGAGTGAGAGAGAGAAGAAAAAAGATAGAGGGAGAGGAAGACAGTGGTAGAGAAAAACTAGATAATTAGGAAAAGAGGGAGGAAGAAGGTAAAATGAGAGAGCAAAACAAAGGTAAAGGACGATAAAGTTCTTCCTCTAGAAATAGGACCTTGGAAGTGGCACTATAAGGTGAGGAATAGAAGAGAAGGTGGTGGAAGGCAAACAGGCAGGGATGTGGCTGGTGTTTGCGGAGGTCTAGACCGGAGGGCATATCTGCCTGGATATGTGTGCACAAGACTATCGGGGTCAGGGGGGACAGAGCATCTCCGAAGGGCTCTCACGGAATTACAGCATTCCCTACGTCATAATGAGGGCAGTAGTCCCTGCAAAAGGCTAGTCAAACCTCAAGGAAAGCTACTTGAGGGAAAGGAGAGGCTCAACTTCAGTCATCAAATGCCCCAACGCTCCCAGCAAACGTTGTGGAAACTCCCTCACATTTTTCCTTCAAGTGTTAGCCTCGCTGTCAACCACATTGGGTCATGGAGAGAGAGACTACCTACAGGTTGCCATCCCATTCTAAAACAGAAATGGCTAGGGACAAGTTTACCTACAATAAAATCTTGTCCGGGACCAGGCATCAGGATTGCGAGACTCAAAAGGATCACATGACTTACCCTGGCACCCCAAAACTCCAAGATTATGAATAGCAAATTTTATTTATCTATTTTTGATTTACTTATAACTGGCTTCTATTCTTTTCATAACGGGCTTCTGTGCAACCAGAATTTTTTCTAGAGAATGACTCACTTTTCTTTGTCNAGGGCAAAGGGAAATATTCGTTTCCAAACTTAATAAAACTACACATACACACACACACACACACACATGTATATCAAGTTTTATCAAGTTTTATTGGAAACGAATATATATGGATTTATATAGTAATCAAGAACAGGTGGGATAAAGAGTGAAAGTGACCACACAAAAAGAAAAAAATCACAAGGAGTTAAATTATCAGGGAGGTTTCTCGCCCTTCGTCGGCGAGGAGTGAAGTGTGACTCTCACACACTCTCTCTCTCTCTCTCTCTATATATATATATATATATATATACATAATCCGAGATATATGAAAAATGGAGTTCTCATTCTCATTGTTTCTTTAGATATATATTTTCGTTACCATTACATTACTTCTTTTCTAGGCTTATGTAGACCAGAGAGATTTAAAGCTGTTTCGCGTAAGTGATCATTTGTCCTTGGCTAGATCTCAGAGATCTATTATTGCTTCCTGAACACTCATCCACAAACTCCGATAAGAGATTTTGTAGTTTTCCTTGGATCAGTTTTTCACCCAATCCACGTTAACCGTCTTCAAACCCGTTAATTTTGAGTTTAATCCATTAGATGAATTTTCACTATTAGTCTGACGGATCTCAAACAAAGCCTTATTGTTTCTATCCAGATAAGTGCCTAATTATAGGAATAATAGAAAGTCTACGAGGATATGAATCCTTGGTTCCATTTGGATTTAGCCGAATCTTGAACCCAGGACCTTTGACAAGTGAGACACGTACGTAAAGGATGTCCATAGAAACTAATGGTATTATAAATAAAATATTTTAAGACAGAATAACAGAATTGAGCATATACTTTTGGGGGAATACTGTATATATTGCTATTTTCTACAATAAATCTTACTGCCGTTATTTTACACTCGCATTCTATTTTAAGTATGTAGAATGGAATTACCGAAGAATCCTGACATATTCTTTATGCTTATGTGCCTTTCTTTCCAGGACATTCCATTATTTCAAAATGGCCTGTAGTGCAAATTGAAATCCTTAATTCTAATATATTTTACCTGGACCAATAATAATAATAGCTATTGTTTCTTTAAATTTCAGAAATGAATGAAATGAAAATTCTGACTTCCCTCCCAACAAAATATAAACCTGGCACTCTTTGATAATAGCAAGGCTTTCATTTCTTCCCAATCTGATTCTGAAATATCATCCCATTTCCTTGAAGAAAATCTTGACACTATCCAACAATAGTTTGTTAAATTGTAGATTAAGGTAAGGAATTCAAATGTGCTGTGGTCGAATTCCAGAGAAAGTAGGATTCTCCCAATAATATAAAAAATCTCAAATTTGTCCACTCCCTACCTCATTCTAGTACTTAGGATTACAGTTTGTCTCAAAAATTAATTGAGTTGAATATATAAAAACACAGCTTGTGGAGAACATATTCTTTGTCTTGTAGATTCACAATATCATGTTGATAAATTGACGGGAAATATAATTAAAAAAATAAAGGAGAAAAACATTAATAGTGAGTTCTTAGATGATTTTAGTTGGGGTTCGGTCAAGGTAGATCCAAAAAAAAAAAATAATACCAATTTAAAATAAGTGTAGCCAACATAGCCGAAATGTTGGCAAATAATTTTTTTTTTAAATTAGACATTTTTTAAATTTGAGTTTTTTTTGTTTTTTTTTTTTGGATCTACCTTGACCGAACCCCAACTGAAATCAATAATATCTACGGTCAAAAAACTCTCCATTTAAATTAATAGTGAGTGTATAATCAGCTTACAGGTGGATTTGCCCTGTAGGTTTTTATTAGGGCAAATACAATACAAGGTGGACTAGATGAAAGAGAAGATTGCCAAATGTTCAAGGTAAACTCTACTGTTACAATTTTTGTGGATAAGTCACTGTTGTCAAAATCTATGTGTGTTATATCGACCAATTATTTGATGGAGAGTAAATCTCTAGTGACCAATGAGAAGGAATGCCGACAGTTGAAGTGCGCCCTATTGTGAATTCCTACTTTCGAAATATAACTTTACATGTTCAAGGTACATTTATTTAATCTATCATTCGATACCCAGACGAGAATGTAACCAGCAAAGTCGATCCTAGCAAGAATAACATACTTCGGGGAGGAGAGAAAAGATTTCAAAAAATTTAAATTGAAGCGAATAACAACAACAAAAAAAAAGAAGGAAGAAATGGATTAAAGGATTAGGGAAATTCCTGTTCCTCATATATAAAGGTGGAATTGAGTGTTCCTCAAGGAGTTATGTTGCATCCTCTGTTTTCCTACCTGAGCGAGATAATTGAAAATATTTGTCTCTCTTTCGCCTCTTATATTTTCCAGCGCGGGGAAATCCATCAGTCCCCTGCGAAGACTCGTTTACAAAGCTATTAGGAGGGGAGAGGGAGCATATAAGGCGATCCTCGGATCGGACTCCGCGGGTTCGCAGACCGTCCATCACCGCCGAGAAGGCTGTGTGGGAGAACTTCCGACACGTCAGCTGATCATTTTTCCCAAGGCGTGCCTTGCCTTAAGAATCCCACAGCCATGTCCCCGCCTACTCCACGGCCCATTCAATCCCACACACCTCCTGCCCGAAAAATACCCATGAATCTTTCATGAGTCGGTTTCTGCCAGCTCATAAGTCCAATCCTTAATCCTCATAAGGCCTCCGCAGATATATTAGTTGATAAATTACATTTATTTGCTGTAATAACAAGGATATTACATGGAATGAAACTTGAGGGTTCTCGCCAACGCAGGCTTAGATTTTATATCTCTTATGATTAATTGGATAGGAAACTTCCACATTTTCCATCAATAAATTTTTTTCATGACTATATTTCTTATAAATGATGCAAACTTTTATCAGGCAGCAAGTTGGATCTAAGTTTCTTTGCTCGAGGGGAAATTAATAGCATTAACGGCAACCAATCAAATAACAAAATGTGTAAGAAACGCTTTGCAATCCGAAATTTTTATTATTATTTCTTTTTAACCCCCTCCTTGGCCCTCCCACCCACCTAAATTCTCCAATCAGCCTTTTTTACTTTATTTGATTTGTAATATTATTTATCAATTTAAATATGAAGTTTAAAGTTAAAGTGAATTTTAGTAGTCTGGAAAAATAATGAAAAACACGATTTAACAGCTCATTCGTCAAAAACCTTATTTCTTTTTCTTAGTAAACTCCATAATCCATGTGCCTAATCACAGCGCTCAGACTCTAATCCTTACTACAACCCTCTCTGTCAACTAAAACGACACTAGCTAAGTGACCACCCAGGCATTCATACCTAAATTTTCTGAGAGTAGAATCACTGAACCCTTTTTTTCTTTCTGAACAGTGATCTTCATATAATTTTATTTTTATTATTGTATAGATTTAATATTTATTTTGTATTGACACCAAATTTAAAAACAAAAAGTTCCATTTTAATATAAATGTAGTAAATAAAGATTTATTAAGAATAAAATATATTTGAATGAGTAGATACTATATATTACTTTGATTTAGAAACTCATATAACACCTTTTAAGAATATTTATTAATAGTTTAATGTGCACGAATTATTTTTAAGAAATGCAAGTTTGTTACTTATATTAATATATCTTATGTAGATATATAACCTAGTTTATTATTTATCCAACTTTGTGTAGCAGATTCAGTCTTAATTGAAATTTATTTTGGAAATAATTTAATGTTATTTAAATAATTATGTACCTTTTATTATTTGCAGGAATCCTAATGATTTCCAAAACAAAGATACAATTTTGGCTGGATCCAAGGAACGAAACAGATTCAGAAGTATAACATGGGACGAATACGATCCTGTTCATCAAAAGTATCTGGAAATAGGTAATGATTAACACATCAATAATAAGCGTTATCCACTAATATTTGGTATTAAAATAAGCCCAATTATATATTATATATGAAGCAATAATTTATATACATTTTTTTTCACGCAACTGTAACTTTGGTACTCCTTAGTGTTTTCCAAAATATAAATACTTCGTGCAAAAGTAGCTTAGCTTCAACTGGAAAACGCAATATTTAACAACTTTAAAACGTACGTTTATAGGAATACATTTTTCAGATCGAGATAGCGTAGAAATACAGACTGGATATATTTCTGCATTCAATACAATTTTGTTGAGGTACCGAAACTGTTTAAACCAATAGCAGTTAATCTATTGCTCTGAGCATATTTTTTTGTATTGATATATATTTATGAGAGTTAAAATTTACAGGATGTTGAGATAGACCATAAACATAAATAATAAAAAAATCATTTTTAATGTTTCAAATTTAACTTGAGTACTAAGTAAATTTCATCAGATCTTCCCCTATATGGTATTGCAGAAGCTAAAAGAATTATTTTGTTCAATTTGTGTATATATACATTTATATATA
>KZ807757.1:107159-120215 GCA_000696205.2 Oncopeltus fasciatus | reverse complement strand
GATAGATTTTTTTATTCTGTTCCCTCTCATGAATTATCTATAATTTACGTGGGATAAAAAACCACAACTAAAATAAAATATTTAATAATGAATATTATTTATTATTACTATAGAGTAATTACCACATAAGACTGTCTTACTTATC
Organism: Oncopeltus fasciatus; assembly: GCA_000696205.2. Classification (NCBI taxonomy): domain Eukaryota; kingdom Metazoa; phylum Arthropoda; class Insecta; order Hemiptera; family Lygaeidae; genus Oncopeltus; species Oncopeltus fasciatus. The sequence continues at coordinate 120,070 of KZ807757.1, read as the reverse complement.
TGACACAGTCTTTGTTAGTCGAAGAGCTTTCTGACAAGCACACGTACTCTACACTTCGTAGCACCATTTTTCTCTAGGAAAGTTGTCTGAGCCTATTCTCTGAAGCTTCATCTCAACTCTTGCATTTCCTCGAGGTAAGAACCAGAGGCCTTTCTGACAAGCACACGAACTCTACACTTCGTAGCACCATTTTTCTCTAGGAAAGTAGTCTGAGCCTATTCTCTGAAGCTTCATCTCAACTCTTGCATTTCCTCGAGGTAAAAACCAGAGGCCTTTCTGACAAGCACACGAACTCTACACTTCGTAGCACCATTTTTCTCTAGGAAAGTTGTCTGAGACAATTCTCTGAAACCACCTCATCTCAACTCTTCTATTTCCTCGAGGTAAAACTAGAGGCCATTCTTTAGTTTCTCTCTGCTTCTTCTTCTACTTCTTTGACTTGACCTCCCTTTTGTGAAAACTTACACCCCTCGACTGTAATTCAAAATGCAGAACTTTAATAATTGATATAAGTTTCAACTCAACTTTTAGAGAACTAGTGCATTGATAGATGATGGTTTTTAGTGTACTAATGGAAATTTCAAGGATGTTTTTAGTAGTCGCCTGTTATGCCCCTAAAGTAAAAGAATAACCTGTAAGGGCCTTGCATAAGCTAAAAAAACAATAAACATTTTTCATGTATTTAAAATTGGTAAATAACTCGAATAAATTGATTAATTCATTTGGAGAGTTTTTGACTCTAGAAATTATTAGTAGATTTGTTTTGTTGGGATTCTGTCACAGTTGATCCAAAAATACTAATTAAAATAAACATTTTCTTAAAAATTGTATTGAAATTGATTAATGTGTCAAGTTTTCTTGTCAATACATTTTTCTCTTAGAGCGTTTTGCTATTAAAATCTAATCGTAACTAACTGAAAAAAAGTAAACAGTTAGAAAAACAAATGAAAATTAATAAATTGGAAAGTAAAATATTACTAATGTAATAAAATGAATATCTTTGATTTTCTTTACTTTAATGTTAACTACTGATATTATAGCTTTATTATCAGAAAGCATTATAGTCTATATGCACTAAAAACTAGTCAAAAATGATTTAAATATTTTTTTATGTAGTACAAAATTTAGAAGAAATGTCATTCATTATTCTAAGTAAGTTATTATTATAAATTTATTCAATATAATGTATTATATAAATAAAAATAAAATGAAATACTGCCTAATGTGTAAACAATATTGTTCAATTATTATCTTAAAGAAAAAAAAAAAGTTTAAGTCAGCTGTGTTAACTTCTACACAAAGTGAGCTCTCATATCCCTGTTTCAGAAACTTTTTCTAGTTTCTAGGGACTTCAGCTTGGGGTGCCAAACCAGAGACTTTTAATAATAATTGATGTTGTGTGAACTGGATGACTGATAGAATTGTTTAAACCAGTCAGTGTTAGTTAATCTCTGCAGACGAAGTAGAAATGGTTTGTGGGAGAAGAAGAGACTAGTCATTTCCAGGATGCTGGTTTGCTTGGTATAAGTTGCAATACCTGCACCTTAAAGAAGAATACCTGAAAAAAACTAAGCCTTAGTGTCAACCTTAATATAATAATGATAGAGTCCTAAATAACTAATAAAATAAATTCAATAGAAGATAGAAAAAAAATTTTTTAAAGAAATTTTGGAATATATTAGTAAAAAAATCTACAAATAATGTATCCACAGGTTCATAGGTTTCATAGATTCAATGGGTGCATCTTTCATGGTTCATAGGTCTAACGCTAGGTTGGTCCAATAAGAATGTATAGGTATTTCATTCATACATAAAGGTTCATAGGTTCATATGTATTAAGCGGTAGATTCATTCATAGGCAACCCATTCATATCTAACTAGGTTCATAGGTATTTCAGAATTTAATATGTTCATGGATACGTTTATATATAAATAGGATCTTAGGCGTCTTACACTTTTTAGCTCCAGAAAATTGTAGCTACATAAGGACATTTTGTCCACATATTCAAATATTGTGACTGGTGAAACAGCTATTCATAGCTATGCATATGATCAGGAGTGAATTTAAGTGAGATTGGAAGTATGGGCAGAATATTGTTACGAGCTACGGGTAACTAATAATTAAAAACAGTTTATTTATTATCACGAATAATTAAATCTACTAAATACAATATAGCATTAAAACCTCCTGCCCTTACTAATACAAAAATAAATAGAAATATATAAAATTACTTACGGCTAATAAATAAATAAATATGTACAAATAATTGAAATATACTTATTTACTAAGATACCTCAAGATAACTTGTTAAACACTGTCACTGTTACCGAGACTACGACCTGCCCGGCACGCGGAACACGCTATCTGCCACGGTAAAGACGGAGACTAACATATCCAGTGTTAAGTCAGTACTCGGGGGTCCACTGCTTTTTTAATGTAATGGACGTGTCGCGAAGGTACGCAAAAGGGCTGGAACATTCACATCTGAAATTCCCAGTAAGCCGACTTCTCTTCCCAAGACAAAGGAAGCAGCTGTTATCCTCCAATTGCCCCCTTCCCGTAAAGGTCTGGCCCACACGCAACCTACTTCCATAGTCTTTAACAATATAACAAGCCGTAAGAGAATTTTATAGGGTCTTGAAGGCCAAGACTGAATTCTAAAGATCTGTCTAGACCAGTCCTACCTGTCTATATACGTTTATTGGCTCTTGTGGCCACCGATTCATAGACAGTGATAGTGACAATAAAGCCAGCTATGAGAGTTCAGAGATAAGAATTAAGTACGTATGTAATAAATAAGAGTGCTCTTCTGTAATAGGATATATATTCTTCATAGCTGAGAGGTAATTAATTATTTAATTGTGCTTATTATTCTTTGTTCGCTTCCGTTTATAAGTGCAGTATGCACTAATGCTTTATAACCTAAATTTTACAATTCTATTGCTTTCTTTAATCAATTTAACTGAGTTCGTAATTTTCTACTTTTCGTTTTAGTTGAAGTCGTCACCCGTGTTCGGAAAATAGTTCTAATACTCTCTTTCTCTTTCTCTCTCTCTCTCCCACTCCCTCTCCCCCCCCCCCCAACACATATTGTCTTAGCAGCAGAAATTTAAAACTTAATATGTTTTTAAGTAAAATGTATATATATAATTTGAACTGTTCCTTAATGTACTATTTTTTCTTTTAAGAAATGATTATTCTTCACTTATGAACATACTAATTTGAAATTCCTGCTGCAGAGGTAGTAAATTAGTTAAATTAAAATGTGAAAATACCCAAAGCAGTAAAATAAAAGGTACTTTCTTATTGTCGAGCCCTTAAGTGCAGGGGTGATTGAGTGTAACTGGCCATGCGTGATTAGAACGCTAATCAGGTGAGTGCGACTAAGACAAACTGAGTGTGAGGTGAGTTGTTTCTTAGCCAGGAGGGGGTGGGGGGTAAGGGCTAATCAGGGTAATTGTGCCCTCCGAACTCACACACACACACACACATACATAGCCTAAGGGAGGAAATCTTAAAGACACTTGGTCCTCCACTAAAGCTAATCCCGGAGTCTCTTCTCACTTAATATATATATATACGTAGAATGTCTCTCACGTAGGAGATCTGAGGAGATTTACAAAGAATGGTATAAATAAGAGTATGTATGACGAAATTTAGCTCAAAATTCAAAGAGGACTGCCATCAAAGAAGTCTGTATACAATTACTAACTGTGGCTATTATTACTCTTTGGTCCGAAACAGCCGGGATGGTAAAATGAGAAAAAATCTCTCCCAAATATTGTTATTTCCTTAGAAGTGAATTTTTCTTGGGCTAGGTAAATCCAGGTACAATTTTATAAAATTTGTATTTTTAATTATCTGCCGACATTAACATCTTACATTGTAAGCCATCTTTACTATTCCTTTCAATGTAAGCCGAGACGTTGGCAGATAATTAAAGAATATACATTTTTTTTAATTGTTATTTTTGGATTAACTTTGACCGAACCTTAAGAAAAATTCTCACTAATAATCTTTGCGATCAAAAACTCATCATTTTAATTTTTTATTTTACGATTATAGTTTTCTTATGTTCGCTAAACTCTCCTCTACTGCAACTGATTTCTACAAAAGATGATTTCTTTCAAGAATTTGAAAATAAATTCTATATAATGATTTTGGTTTTTAAGTAGATAAAATTAGTAGAACCATCCAAGGCTTAAAGTGAAATTCTAAATATTTACCTTAATATCATCTTTTATAATATTTTTATAGAATTATAATATTTATGCTTATTATGTGATTTCTATAAAGATAATATATTTCCATGCCTGATTATGTTTTATCTATATTCTTAGAAAATCCAAGGGTGTTGAAACCAGCGAACATAGTTAAATGTTTCAACTAAGTCTTTTTACATTTACAAGTGAACCATATAGTACCAATACAAATGTTCCAAAATGATATTTTCCAAAATGATATTATACCTACCTCACATCCAACCGACATTATATATTCAATGTTACAATTTCATAAGGACTTTATGATTAAGTAGAATCACAGACTTAAAGTTCTTCAACAGTTAAAGTTCTTCAACAGTTACAATGATAATCAGTTTTTAGGTGGAAATAACTGAATGAGAAAAAAATGTATAGACCCCCCCCTCGAATTTTAAAATATTCTCAAAATCTATTATAAAACAATTATTGTAATCAAATGCACTAAACTATTGAACATTTAATAGTGGAATAACTATGCATTAAATAAAACAATAATACGCAATAAACAAAAAGTGACTATACAATAAATAAATAAATCTACTGCACCTTAAAGAAGAATACCTGAAAAAAACTAAGCCTTAGTGTCAACCTTAATATAATAATGATAGAGTCCTAAATAACTAATAAAATAAATTCAATAGAAGATANATTATAAAAGATCACTAGAAACGCTATATTTTATTTTTTTATATTATAATATTAAAGATATCTATATATATCACAGTACTACATAAATGGTAGACTACATCTAAGTTTTCTAGGCCCGCCATTTTTGTTAGAATTATGAATTCAAATGTAAATAACCAACCACTCTCGGGGTTTTTTAAATTCACCGAAAGAATTTTTTATATTTTCATTAGTCTGCAGCGCGTCAAACGAAATATATTCAACATATGACTTTCTCATATTCCCCAACAGCGCAACCTACACTCCTATACTTATCATCCCTTTCGTGTACATATAAATATTCAGGTGGTTAATTATTTATTTATAAATTTGAATTACATTACTTATTTAAAATTTATGTTTGGGTACAAATTATATTTTAAACATCAGTATTGTTAATCTAATCTTCTATATATTTCTTTACGGTGGCTGTTGTACTGATCAAACTTCCAATGCTTCTTTGGGGAAAATTTGGAGTGTAATAGGTATTTTAAAATGCCTTTTTTTAAGACATATTCCTTCCTCCGGGTCAATCGTCACCTGATTTAAGCGAATGGAAAAAAGCTGATTGTAAAAAATTAATTTTAGTGAAAAGAAATTGGATCTATTTATTTTTTCCAGGACAGATATGCTCACACCGACATGCCCTGTAATCGTGTAAGAAAAAAAATACATATTATACAAAACCCTTATTAGGAATCTGTAATAATTTTTGTTTATAAAAAAATATAATAAAGTAATAATTAGTAACAGCTATAGATAAATTATTTTAGCAAATTTACAGCCAGGAGTTNATATAAAATATTTAAAAAATTATACACTTATTAGGAAATATATTTGAGAATGCAAGCGACGATTTCCTTTTCTCTTGAGCGCAAAGAGTACTGCCCAGGAGCTTTTTTTTGGTTGTTTCCCAAGCATTTGTTAGAGCTTGTCACAGTAGTCTTCTGTTTAAACTGAAATCCATACTTCCTACACTGCCGGACAAAATCAAAGGATCACTTACAAATATTTATATTATTATTACATAAGAGATAAAAATAGAAATTCCACTGCCCCAGACTGGACTTTGTGTTGTATCTTATCCAATCCTGTACCTGTTTATATTCCCACCCGTTTATGGAGAAAAGGGTCAGTTATTCCACTTCTTTTCTTTCTTCCTATCAGTAAATGGTTAGTTGTTAGCAAAGATTCATCATATTGAAGATTTTCTAACATTTAAGAGACTTAAGTTTTTACTTGTGAGTTTAGTAAGAACGTTGTGATGGCCAACAGAAGAGCATTGACCGAAGAGGAATCAATTCGTGCTGTTGCTTTGAGTGAAGAAGGGTTTTCTCAAAGGCATATTGCGCAACGGCTCCAGCGGTCACAATCCGTAGTGTCCAGGGTGCTTAATAGGCACCGTCGAACTGGAGGGCATACAAGAAGAGTCGGACAAGGCCGTCCGAGGTCAACTTCCCACCGTGACGAGAGATTTTTGCAACTGCATGCTCTTCGGGATCGCCGATCAACTGGTAACAGTCTGCGTGGTCTCCTCCAGAGGTTCAGGAATGTGCAAATTTCAGAGCGAACCGTGAGAAGACGACTCAACGATTATGGATTGACCTCCCATCCTTCAGTTACTGGACCTTTTCTCTCCAGGGAACACCGGGTTGAGCGCTTGAGGTTTGCTTGGGAGCACCTAATCTGGACTCAGGAAGTTGGAGCCTCGTATTATTCAGCGATGAGTCAAGATTCTGTCTCCGATCTCCAGATGGACGGGAAAACGTATGGCGAAGGCGGGGAGAGAGGTATGCTCCATGCACTTTTTCTCCAAGGGTTGCGTTTGGTGGTGGGTCAGTGATGGTGTGGGGGGGCATAAATTTAAACTCCCGTACAGAGTTGGTTCTTGTGAACCGTGGCTCTATAACTGCTGACAGGTACATTAGGGAGGTACTTGAGCCACATGTAATACCTTTCGCCAGAAATATCGCAGGTAACTTTATTTTTATGCACGATAATGCCCGACCTCACGTTGCTCGATCAGTGCAAAATTTCCTCAGACAAGAAGAAATTGACGTTATGGTTTGGCCACCCAGAAGTCCAGATATGAACCCAATAGAGCATGTATGGGACATGCTTGGAAGACGTGTCCGCGCCCGAGACCCACAAAATTTGGCAGATTTAAGGGAAATGTTAGTGGAAGAGTGGAACAACATCCCAGAACAACATGTAAGAGCCCTGGTCGCTGGAATGGGCAGGAGAATGGAAGCAATTATCAGAGCTAGAGGTGGGAATACCAATTATTGATCGTATTCCTCCTTTTTATTCAGTTTTGTTATTTCATTTCATTTCAAAGATTTACTTTTTCATTTTGAGACTGTAGGACATTTTTTTTTTTACTTGTTTTCCTATTATAAATTTCTAGAAAAGAATTTTTTATTTTTTATTACCCTTATATTAAAGTGTGACTTCCAAAGAAAAAAGAATATTTTCAAAAATACCCTATACAGGTCACTAATTTCAAAATATTGATGTGATCCTTTAATTTTGTCCGGCAATATAGTAACACTTACCTTATCCTTAAGTCTTACTTATCCAACCGTTTCTTTAGGGTTCGGCAAGGATTAGATTACTCCGATTTCTACCAAGTGGAAGCGGGAGTTCCTTAAGGTAGTGTGCTTGGACCTATCCTATTCATCCTGTACACTGCTGACATCCCTACCCATCCAAGTACCCCTTTAGCTCTATTTGCGGATGACAAATCTATCTTATCCTCCCATCCCGATCCTAAAACTGCTTCTAAAAACCTACAAGATCACCTCGAAAAAATCAAACAATTGTGTGGCAAATGGAGAATAAAAATCAGTGAAGTAAAATGCGTTCAAGTTAATTTCCAACTGTGGAAAAAAGACTTCCCTGGAATTGTGAAATTTCCCAATATTCCTTTGCCACATTCAAATTCTGTTCGTTACCTTGGGTTCCATATTGGCTCACATGGGGCGAACATACTAATTTAAAAGACAAGAACTCAATCGGCGATATGGACTTCTATACAGACTCAAGAATAAGAAATCTAATCTTACGACTGAAAACAAACTGACGCTCTACAAGAATTTATTACGACTAATCTGAACATATGGAGTAGAAATCTGGGGTGCCGCCAAGCCTTCCAACATCCAAAGAATCCAGTCCTTTCAATCCAAAACCCTGTGAATAATTGCAAATGCTCCCTATTACGTATCCAATTCCTCTCTTCGATTCGATTTTATTATCTCTTTTGTTCAGGATCTAATTTTTTCCCGCTTCAGCCTTTTCCACAGTAAACTGCTATTCTATTCTAATCTACTAGCACAGACCTTGTCTTCCAACTCCAACCCCTAATTAGAGAGTGGTGTCACTGGTCACCTTCTCTCCTCATGTCATGACTTTCATTTATGTAATTTTTTTTTTTTTTTACTATTCATTGTAATCAAATTACAAAAAGTTTTTATTTATATTTAGTAAATAAAGGTTATAAAAAAAAAGAGAATGCAATTTTAGGTGTCAATTGAGCACTCTTAATTTTATAATGTGTAAATCAAATTCGGTAATCAGATTTTCCATTATAAACCTTTGACAAAAAAAAATATATATTTTATGCTAATGACATATCTGAAAATTATAAATAACTATTATTATCTATCAAGCCGCTATTGAAATACGTAGGACAGCTGCTAGTAGTATCGGTTTGATGTGTTCATACGTTAGAAAGGGAGCTTCAATCGAAATAAAACAAAGGAATAATGGGTTTGATAACTCTTCTATACTGCATTTTTAAAATAATATTAAACGAGGCATGCAACCGACATTATGCGCAAGCATTGCTTTATGAATATATACTTGTATAAATAAAATAGAATATTATAATAATGAATAAACTGTATAATTGTATTATATATCAGCGCTGAATATTCTTTGAGGCTAGTTAGAGCTCTCAATTAAATCCGCGGTCGTGAAAGATTTTTATCAGTTTATAAAATTACTTAAGTCGGCAACATAATACATACTATGGATTATTATAATCTGATTACATTTATCCTACTTTAGAGAAGTTAAAAATATGGTCCTTTAATAACAATGATGAATATATATATATAAATATATTTGAGAGTACGCGCTCTAGCGAACCCTAAGTTAATGAAACAAAATTAGTTTGATTCGTCACATAAGAGGTACTTAATATTAAATCTTAATTTATTCTTAATTTTGAGAATTACAAAAAATAGTATAGGATAAAATAGTTTTAAAATGTCATCTTATAATATTATTCAAGAGAAACTTATATTAAGATAGATATTCTAAAATGGAATTATGAGTTGTGTGCTTATATTTAAGGCCCTCATATTTCAATTACAATCCCATGAAGGATTTTTTTTTTTTTTAAGTTAAATGATTTTACGCAAAAGTTTATAGAATATATTAGGGGTAAAATATGATTTTTAACGTTTGTATTCTATTATGCTCTATAAAATATTTACTAAAGACTATTTTTAAGGAAAAATTTAAAAACGTAACTAGATATAGAGCAATAGAGCAAAATTTAAGGGTCACACTCCTTAACACAATTGTTCAATCTGACTGGAAAACAGATCGCTTCAGTCTCCATGATCCTAAGAGGTCAAAAGGGGGGTTTTTAAAAAAATTTACCATAGATATTTGCCTAGGCTAATAATTTAAAAAATACACATTTTTTAAAATTTTTATTTATTTATTGACTAAATCCCCAAAAAAAAAAATGTTTTTGAGATGATAGCTTAATAGGTACATTAAAAAAATTCTTTCATTTTTGTAGCGAATTTTTTCTCTCTCATATTTTAATTGACGAAACTTCTGTGGACAGTTTGATTTTCTTTCTTTAAATCTATTTGTGACGACCCAGTGGATTCCTGATGTGGTTTGGGAACGCCATGCTCTAATTGGCATCATTTGTCATTGAAAGGGGGGGGGGGGATCGTATGACCAGAACGATGTACTGATCACGTAATTTTTCTATCCATAAAACATGTGTTTCTCCACTTCCATGGCCTCCAAGTTCCCTTCGTTTTTTATTTCTTATATTTTATTTCTACCAATATATTCGAACTTCATTATCATTAGAAATAGATAAATTTATAGACCACAATGAGGTCATAATTGTTAAACTTTTATTTCTGGAACTCATCACTGAAGCATGGAATTAAATATTTCTCATTCACTTTGAATTAATACTCATGCAGAATGAGTTTTATATATATANATCAGAGCTAGAGATGGGAATACCAATTATTGATCGTTTTCCTCGAATTCTTCCTTTTTATTCAGTTTTGTTATTTCATTTCATTTCAAAGATTTACTTTTTCATTTTGAGACTGTAGGACATTTTTTTTTTTTACTTGTTTTCCTATTATAAATTTCTAGAAAAGAATTTTTTATTTTTTATTACCCTTATATTAAAGTGTGACTTCCAAAGAAAAAAGAATATTTTCAAAAATACCCTATACAGGTCACTAATTTCAAAATATTGATGTGATCCTTTAATTTTGTCCGGCAATATAGTAACACTTACCTTATCCTTAAGTCTTACTTATCCAACCGTTTCTTTAGGGTTCGGCAAGGATTAGATTACTCCGATTTCTACCAAGTGGAAGCGGGAGTTCCTTAAGGTAGTGTGCTTGGACCTATCCTATTCATCCTGTACACTGCTGACATCCCTACCCATCCAAGTACCCCTTTAGCTCTATTTGCGGATGACAAATCTATCTTATCCTCCCATCCCGATCCTAAAACTGCTTCTAAAAACCTACAAGATCACCTCGAAAAAATCAAACAATTGTGTGGCAAATGGAGAATAAAAATCAGTGAAGTAAAATGCGTTCAAGTTAATTTCCAACTGTGGAAAAAAGACTTCCCTGGAATTGTGAAATTTCCCAATATTCCTTTGCCACATTCAAATTCTGTTCGTTACCTTGGGTTCCATATTGGCTCACATGGGGCGAACATACTAATTTAAAAGACAAGAACTCAATCGGCGATATGGACTTCTATACAGACTCAAGAATAAGAAATCTAATCTTACGACTGAAAACAAACTGACGCTCTACAAGAATTTATTACGACTAATCTGAACATATGGAGTAGAAATCTGGGGTGCCGCCAAGCCTTCCAACATCCAAAGAATCCAGTCCTTTCAATCCAAAACCCTGTGAATAATTGCAAATGCTCCCTATTACGTATCCAATTCCTCTCTTCGATTCGATTTTATTATCTCTTTTGTTCAGGATCTAATTTTTTCCCGCTTCAGCCTTTTCCACAGTAAACTGCTATTCTATTCTAATCTACTAGCACAGACCTTGTCTTCCAACTCCAACCCCTAATTAGAGAGTGGTGTCACTGGTCACCTTCTCTCCTCATGTCATGACTTTCATTTATGTAATTTTTTTTTTTTTTTACTATTCATTGTAATCAAATTACAAAAAGTTTTTATTTATATTTAGTAAATAAAGGTTATAAAAAAAAAGAGAATGCAATTTTAGGTGTCAATTGAGCACTCTTAATTTTATAATGTGTAAATCAAATTCGGTAATCAGATTTTCCATTATAAACCTTTGACAAAAAAAAATATATATTTTATGCTAATGACATATCTGAAAATTATAAATAACTATTATTATCTATCAAGCCGCTATTGAAATACGTAGGACAGCTGCTAGTAGTATCGGTTTGATGTGTTCATACGTTAGAAAGGGAGCTTCAATCGAAATAAAACAAAGGAATAATGGGTTTGATAACTCTTCTATACTGCATTTTTAAAATAATATTAAACGAGGCATGCAACCGACATTATGCGCAAGCATTGCTTTATGAATATATACTTGTATAAATAAAATAGAATATTATAATAATGAATAAACTGTATAATTGTATTATATATCAGCGCTGAATATTCTTTGAGGCTAGTTAGAGCTCTCAATTAAATCCGCGGTCGTGAAAGATTTTTATCAGTTTATAAAATTACTTAAGTCGGCAACATAATACATACTATGGATTATTATAATCTGATTACATTTATCCTACTTTAGAGAAGTTAAAAATATGGTCCTTTAATAACAATGATGAATATATATATATAAATATATTTGAGAGTACGCGCTCTAGCGAACCCTAAGTTAATGAAACAAAATTAGTTTGATTCGTCACATAAGAGGTACTTAATATTAAATCTTAATTTATTCTTAATTTTGAGAATTACAAAAAATAGTATAGGATAAAATAGTTTTAAAATGTCATCTTATAATATTATTCAAGAGAAACTTATATTAAGATAGATATTCTAAAATGGAATTATGAGTTGTGTGCTTATATTTAAGGCCCTCATATTTCAATTACAATCCCATGAAGGATTTTTTTTTTTTTTAAGTTAAATGATTTTACGCAAAAGTTTATAGAATATATTAGGGGTAAAATATGATTTTTAACGTTTGTATTCTATTATGCTCTATAAAATATTTACTAAAGACTATTTTTAAGGAAAAATTTAAAAACGTAACTAGATATAGAGCAATAGAGCAAAATTTAAGGGTCACACTCCTTAACACAATTGTTCAATCTGACTGGAAAACAGATCGCTTCAGTCTCCATGATCCTAAGAGGTCAAAAGGGGGGTTTTTAAAAAAATTTACCATAGATATTTGCCTAGGCTAATAATTTAAAAAATACACATTTTTTAAAATTTTTATTTATTTATTGACTAAATCCCCAAAAAAAAAAATGTTTTTGAGATGATAGCTTAATAGGTACATTAAAAAAATTCTTTCATTTTTGTAGCGAATTTTTTCTCTCTCATATTTTAATTGACGAAACTTCTGTGGACAGTTTGATTTTCTTTCTTTAAATCTATTTGTGACGACCCAGTGGATTCCTGATGTGGTTTGGGAACGCCATGCTCTAATTGGCATCATTTGTCATTGAAAGGGGGGGGGGGG
>KZ807757.1:86089-96708 GCA_000696205.2 Oncopeltus fasciatus | reverse complement strand
GTGTGTGTACAGAAAGTATATGTGGAAAATGAAACACCTGCGGCTGCGATATGTAGCAATCAAGAACAGGTCGGATAAAGAGTGTATTGAAGACACCAAAGTCACAAATATCACAAGGAGCAAAATTTTCGGGGATCTCTCGCCCTTCGTCAGTGAGAAGTCCGACCTCTCACTGACGAAGGGCGAGATATCCCCGAAAATTTTGCTCCTTGTGATATTTTATTTTTGTGTGTTCCCCGCACCCTCTATCCGACCCGTTCTTTATTGCTATATATCGCAGCTGCGAGCGTTTCATTTACTGTGTGTGTGTGTAAAAGATAATTAAATTTTCCTTAGTCTAGTCTTTTCTCAGATCTACAGAGTTTTATGTAGAGTCGTAAAATTTTCAAGGAAAGAAAAGAAATTGGAAATATCACGAAAGATATTGGTGATCCTTAGTGATCAAGAGCCAGGAGTAAGCCCCACCATTTTTAAAACTGTACCAATAATAATATTAAAAAAGAATATTCAACAGTTTAAAACATTTCGTGTAAAAAATTCAAAGAAATCATGAAAATATGTATATTAGATTTCTAAAATTTATTGAATAGTAGAATTCTTTAGTGTCCTTTATCCCCAGACTAATAAGATTGTCTTTAAATAATAAAAAAAGGATTTTCAGTCTTGAATAAAAATTAAAAGAATTGCTATGTACTTAAATGAGTTTCTTTAAGAAAGGTTTAAAGGATTCTCGGAGTAGTTGAAAAGGATTTTTCAAAAATAAAACAAAAAAAAGAAAAAAGAAAGAAATAAAAATGCATCTTGCTTCCTATTTTTTGATGAGTTGGTACTTTTTGAGTCCTCCCTACAACCTCTTTTTGTACCTCGAAATTGCCGCAAAACAAAATGAAAAATAAAACTTTCCTTTCCATAACTAAACTTTAAAATTTCATTTACCTAATCAAAATCTTAAAATACTCACATTAATATTCAACTACATAATGCTGTCTGAACTAAACGAGTTCATTAATTTTTTAGTTGATAAACATTTACATTTGAACTTTACATGTCAATTATACCCACATACATATCGATAAATAATGTAGTATTTTCTCCTTATGGATATATGGCAATTATAAAGAAGAATATTTTCTATATATTTGCTATGTCTTTAATAAAAATTCTTATATTTAAAAAATGGAAGCAATGGANTTAATTACCATTATATTAAAGTGTGACTTCCAAAGAAAAAAGAATATTTTCAAAAATACCCTATACAGGTCACTAATTTCAAAATATTGATGTGATCCTTTAATTTTGTCCGGCAATATAGTAACACTTACCTTATCCTTAAGTCTTACTTATCCAACCGTTTCTTTAGGGTTCGGCAAGGATTAGATTACTCCGATTTCTACCAAGTGGAAGCGGGAGTTCCTTAAGGTAGTGTGCTTGGACCTATCCTATTCATCCTGTACACTGCTGACATCCCTACCCATCCAAGTACCCCTTTAGCTCTATTTGCGGATGACAAATCTATCTTATCCTCCCATCCCGATCCTAAAACTGCTTCTAAAAACCTACAAGATCACCTCGAAAAAATCAAACAATTGTGTGGCAAATGGAGAATAAAAATCAGTGAAGTAAAATGCGTTCAAGTTAATTTCCAACTGTGGAAAAAAGACTTCCCTGGAATTGTGAAATTTCCCAATATTCCTTTGCCACATTCAAATTCTGTTCGTTACCTTGGGTTCCATATTGGCTCACATGGGGCGAACATACTAATTTAAAAGACAAGAACTCAATCGGCGATATGGACTTCTATACAGACTCAAGAATAAGAAATCTAATCTTACGACTGAAAACAAACTGACGCTCTACAAGAATTTATTACGACTAATCTGAACATATGGAGTAGAAATCTGGGGTGCCGCCAAGCCTTCCAACATCCAAAGAATCCAGTCCTTTCAATCCAAAACCCTGTGAATAATTGCAAATGCTCCCTATTACGTATCCAATTCCTCTCTTCGATTCGATTTTATTATCTCTTTTGTTCAGGATCTAATTTTTTCCCGCTTCAGCCTTTTCCACAGTAAACTGCTATTCTATTCTAATCTACTAGCACAGACCTTGTCTTCCAACTCCAACCCCTAATTAGAGAGTGGTGTCACTGGTCACCTTCTCTCCTCATGTCATGACTTTCATTTATGTAATTTTTTTTTTTTTTTACTATTCATTGTAATCAAATTACAAAAAGTTTTTATTTATATTTAGTAAATAAAGGTTATAAAAAAAAAGAGAATGCAATTTTAGGTGTCAATTGAGCACTCTTAATTTTATAATGTGTAAATCAAATTCGGTAATCAGATTTTCCATTATAAACCTTTGACAAAAAAAAATATATATTTTATGCTAATGACATATCTGAAAATTATAAATAACTATTATTATCTATCAAGCCGCTATTGAAATACGTAGGACAGCTGCTAGTAGTATCGGTTTGATGTGTTCATACGTTAGAAAGGGAGCTTCAATCGAAATAAAACAAAGGAATAATGGGTTTGATAACTCTTCTATACTGCATTTTTAAAATAATATTAAACGAGGCATGCAACCGACATTATGCGCAAGCATTGCTTTATGAATATATACTTGTATAAATAAAATAGAATATTATAATAATGAATAAACTGTATAATTGTATTATATATCAGCGCTGAATATTCTTTGAGGCTAGTTAGAGCTCTCAATTAAATCCGCGGTCGTGAAAGATTTTTATCAGTTTATAAAATTACTTAAGTCGGCAACATAATACATACTATGGATTATTATAATCTGATTACATTTATCCTACTTTAGAGAAGTTAAAAATATGGTCCTTTAATAACAATGATGAATATATATATATAACGGTAATTGTGCTGTTTAGGTTAACCCCCCCCCCCTTTCACACGCCGCATGAATTGGGCAGATTTTGCTCAGTAACGAATTCCGGCTTTATTTCCACATTCAGAATGTGATAGTTTTCCAGGTGGAACATTCTTCTCTTCCCTGTAAATTACTTACTACCAAAAATTGTAAGTAAAACATTAATTATGTTAATTTTAATGGTAAATTAACCAAAATAACTTGTATCTCGCATGAATTTGTTTCAGCTTGCTTTGTACAACTTCCTGGCCCATTTAGTTCAGATTAAATCGCCCATTCTTCATTGATCAAAAGTGCGGTTGACTAGTCAAAATTGTGTTCATCAATCACTAATGCTTTGAAAGTTCCTCGCAATGTCGTTTCTCACGGAACAGAAAGTTTTAACTCACATTTGTTTTGTCGTTTGGTTTTTGTTTTACGGATTCTAATACTCACTTCTCTTCTTCTTCCCGCCCATATTAAGCTTATACTACTATTCACAGCGTGTTTCATGTATATGTGTGTGTGTGTGTGTATATATATATATATATATATATATATATATATATGTATATATANAATCTATATATGTATATAAAATAATGTTAACTAATTTAATATAATTAAAGGAATCAATTCTAATGTTGAAGAGATAAAAAAGTAGAAGAAGCATCGAAAATAAAGATTTTACTACCCACGATGTGGATATCGACATTCTGACGTCATTATCTATTTATATAATATCTTTAGCACGATGGTAGTAAATCCTATCTCTTGCGCATATACATTTAACAACCCTTAGAAATCTATAAACATTCAAGTGGGTTACATGGCCTGGGATGGCACCTAATATTTAGTGGGCTATGAGTTTTTAACTCAATAGCAACAATTCTAAATAAAAACATTATGTTTAAAGTGATTAGAGGCTTAAATTGTTTAGATTATGCTTTGGCGGTTTTTAATAATTTTATGTGATTTTAATTTATGATAAAATAATGTTTAATATAAAGTTCAGTGGAGCGGTATGAGCCATTAAATTGACTTTCAGTTTTATTATAGAATATAAATAGGGAAGCGGTTCTTTTTATTTATCTACTCGCTCCCCATCGCTTGGTTGGTCCGTGATTCCTCTACTCAGTCTTTAAGTGAATATATCACGCTGGTTTGTATAAAATGAGAATGTGCACTCATGAATGGGTTGAAATTCAGGGGCACTTGGTGAAGAGGGTCCCAGCTGAAAACTACAGATGGCAGCACCGTCTTGCGACAGAGTTGTGAAAAATAAAGAGTAATTATAGAAGCAATAAAAAAGAAGTTCTTCGAACACTATGTCAGGAGTTTTTGGACATTTTATAAAGCAAGTAATACAACGTTCAAGTATCATCGAAGGGAACTGTTATTTCAGATAGGTGAAATAAATTAGTCAACAAAAGACTGGCATTTCCTGTAATCAAAAGCTATGTAGAGATCATTTGAAGCCTTAACCTTAAATATATATGTATATATATATTAGTAATACAATAAAAATAATGAAATTTGTAAAAGTTAAGGTCAAAATTTTCATTGATATTTTTTTTATTTATATTTTTGGATTGTCAAAATGTATTAGGTATATTCGTTGTTCTTTTTGACCTTGCTGGGTGCAAAATTATGAGGACAATATTTACCCTGAGGGGTTCTATTGTCTTTTGAGGGATATAAAGTATAGGGCGAAGGACAGTACCTTGCAGAAAATTTGCTTTTACTAAACAGAGGAAAGACTCCTCTGACAGAGAGGGTACACTGTGAACACTAATTTTTTCAACGGGCTTTAAGAATTCATTACACATTTTAGATGTTTAACAGGGAATACAAATTATTACATAAAAATCCACCAATAGTTTTTTTTTATTGAGAAAAATTCTCGTAAGATTAAATACATTGTAGTGTCGAAATGTGGTTCAATTCAAATTAGTTTATTAATAAGTAAATTAACAAAATTTAATGAGAAATTCTACAACGAATTCACTACTCAAATTAAAACAGATGTTGTTGTGTAAGAATGTCTATTTGTCCATATAAAAGACTAAAAAAGAAAAATATTCACCGAAGTTGGTTCAAAAATACATTTTGTATCAAATAAATTTATTCACGTGCCCGAAATTCATCATACCTGTGTCTTCACCCCCCTGTTGGGGACGGCTTATTACCGACCGCAGGTAATTGCCTAATAAAGACGGACAAGAGCGCTATTCCGGATTAAGGGAGAGTGAGTAGGGGGGGGGGTAGGGGGTGAGGGTTGGTAGGGAGTGGGGGGTGGAGGAAGTGGGGAGGAGTTAAAATGGAGGAGCTCTTGTTTCGAACTTTATTGAGAAACTTCCTGTCAGTCCAAATCCAATAAGTCTACCCCTTCCGAACAACTGCCTGCCCCCAATAAAGAATTCTACGCCGATTTCCCGAGGTTTCATTGAAATCATATCTCTCTCTTGCTACCCCCAACCTCAAATTTTTAATTAATAATCATTTTATCATTGATAATAGTGATAATTGCCTTATAGGTTTCAAAATTTTGAAAGCAGTCATACCAGTTCTTGTTTCGAAACAGTTCGTTAATTCCCCTAGTTGATTGATAGTTCTACAGAGCTTCAAAGGAAGCCAAGTAGAAAAAAATATGTTGTTAGTGTTAAGGAATGAGGAAGTAGTTCGATGTAGGAGTCTTTAAAAAGAGGAATAATCGTTCGGAAGCAATGAGAATTTTCTAATACCCCATTTTTAACATAATAATTATGTATTTTATTTAAATATATTAAATTGTTCTTTAAATGGCCTGCTTGTCTATTACAAGCCTACATTTTGTAATTTCGACTAATTTATTCCACTGGTTTATCTAGCGAAAATGTTATTGTGGGAATTTTATTTTTTATTCTCAAACATGTGGGTAACAGTTGGTTTTTGACAGAGCCAAATTTACAAAAAGCTGTGAAATTTTCTTTAATATTGCGAACAAGTTCAGTGAATTGGTTTGTTGGCATGAGTATTACGCGTAAGAGAAATTAATTATTTTGTTATATTATTGCCGACGTTTCGACTTAACTTGTAAGTCATCATCAGGGCGATATTGATATTTGGAAAGATCTCCGAGGGGGGTTTCTGGTCACATCACAGACTGTATAAGAGTAGTGTCTCATGGCCACATTCCCTCCTCATGTGATTGTCATTGAATGTCATTTTTACTACTCATTCTCATCAAATTACAAATTTTTTTATTAACAGAATGTAATAAATAAATAAAGAATATAAAAAAAGAAAAAATTACGGACTGCAGAGCTATGTGACACTAAATCTCCCTCGGAGATCTCTTTAGACACCACTATCGCCCTGATGATGACTTACAAGTTAAGACAAAACACCGGCAATAATAAAATAATTACCCAACGATTTTGAAAATTTTTATTTTTTTCATCCTTGCTGAAACCCTGACTATTTTGACTATTTTGGTGGCCTCTTCAGGGCTCAATGGAGAATGAATTCAGCCCTGAAGAAGCCATCAAATGATGTGCGAAAGCTTGGCACCTAAAAACTCCAAGACACGGTTGAACCCGGAAGAAGTATTGGTAGCTATGTCCGAGGACCGTGGAAGCCTACGTGAACAAGTTTATTNTTACACCACAGGGACTAGTCAGATAATTAATAAATTCCCCGCACTCATGCTGGGAGTCTAAACCTCCTAGCAAGATGAATATATCTTATGCTCGAAGGAGCTAACATTGCCTAGCTATTTATCAGACTTTCGTTTTTTACTTTTTATTTATTTATTATTAAATAGTAAATGGTAATTATTGAATTTTATTATGGATATTAATTTTTCTTCTTATTTATTTTAAAATATGTTGTGAAATGTTGTGTTTGTAGCCATTTCCAAGCCGTAATCAGGAGTTAACATGTTGGATGTAAATAAGGTATTTACTTTTGCAGTAGTCCTCGTGAAATTTCCAGGCGGTGAGAATCTATCGAGGGGGGGGGGGGGCAACAGTTATCTTCCAAAGGGATATTAGCTGTGGCGGTCATGTTTACTGCTCAGACACAGACAAAAGGCAAACCGTCCCCAGTGGGCTATGTAATAATAAAAGCCAGCTGTTGGTGGTTATCTCCAGCAGTCGCTGCTCTTTTATTCATCGAGAGTTCCTGACCTTTGCCCTCCTCGCTCCCCTCAAGGGCTTATGTTTTTATAATGTATGGCGTGGAATGGCGGACCGGTTCCGTCAACGCCACTAGCGCGAACACGACATCCGGCTCCACCTGCGAGAATAATTAACGCGGGGTTTGCCACGATGGGGGTATGTTCAACATTTCGGCTCTCTTCGTACAAGGATTCATAATTTCCACTTAAGATATATCTGATTACGAATGGAAATTACGAAATAAGATTTCCCATCAGGGGGTATGCCGAGATTTGTACGACATATCTCTGTCCCCTTGTATAGGTTAAGCCCCTCAAGGAGACTAAGCCATTTACGACGCGAATTTGAGCTTTGTTTTTGAAAATATGCCAAGATATCACAGCAGAATCTCTGCACTGTTATTTGATCTCCCTTGAAGAAAACAAACAAGTCTCGTACTGCACATAACAAGAATTTAGGTTATTATCTTGAAATGGCCAGTTATTGTACCAGAATTGTCGTCATATTGGTGGATTTCCTTCGAAGAAACCCTACCAATCTCGTTTGGCCAATGGCATTAAGCCAAGAGAGGATTCCGTAAACATTCTATGATTTTAAAGCAAAATTATTGTCCTACTTGCAATACATCCCTAAAGGAATTATGAAAATTCACATTTGGTTTATAAAATGATTTCACAATTTTAAAAACCATTTATATTCTCTTTAAAATAGTCCCAGATAAGAATTTCAGTGATAGTTCTAAAAAACTTGTCAAAATTTGGTAAATAAGCCCCCCAGGGAATAAAATGGAACACTATTGGTGCCATAACTAAAAAGTTTTAATTCTAAAGAACGTGCGTCCGAGCGTGTGTGTGTATGTGGAAAAAATCGCATTAGGCTATCTCACATCATGTCAAAGTATGTGTCTTTGTAAATGCTCTAAATGCATTAAGTTTCACTTTTTTATTATTTAAATTTGACTTTTAATTTTCAAATGCTAAATGAAATGCATAATCGTTATAGAGCGAAATTTGGCCGATTGAAATAAAATTTTAATTGCTGAAAAAACAAAAAAAAACAAAAAAAAAACAGCGTAATGACCGTTATAGTTTTTTCTATTTTTTTATTANATCTACAATAAATATTTTATTTGTTGTGGTATTTAATCCCACAGTAATTTAATGCAATAAATGCATGGAAATCGAATATTTGAAATAAATCTTATGAACTTAGCCGGGACTCGAACCCATATCTATTGCTTGCCGGGCTGGCTTGCTGATCATTTACACCACAGGGACTAGTCAGATAATTAATAAATTCCCCGCACTCATGCTGGGAGTCTAAACCTCCTAGCAAGATGAATATATCTTATGCTCGAAGGAGCTAACATTGCCTAGCTATTTATCAGACTTTCGTTTTTTACTTTTTATTTATTTATTATTTATTATGCGGAAAGCATGTAATATTCCGTTTATTGCAATAAAACCAGACACAGAATTATTTATTGATAAAAAAATATATGTTCTATAAGTTTGCATCATGCAGAATGCAAAATTAAAATAGAAACATTAATGAACTGAGGAATAAGTTCATATAAGTATTGCAATAATTGAAAAGTAAGGGGCGTAATAATCTAAGGGTTGATCGCCCCTAAACCCGATCCTACCTACCTACCTGAGGAATAAACAGGTCCTGCATGACGGAATTCAAAAGGATTTAAACTTAAATTCGCTTTAAGTGGTGAATATTTTGTCGTGTCAGTTTCTTTCTAACCAATTGATAAATGCATCCTTGCTGGTTTTTCTCAAGTTTTTCGTAAAAATTTAAATAAATACTAGAATTTTGATAGTTTCTTGACTAATCTCGCGTTGGAAGAGTGATGATCAAATGGGTTTGTTTACCCCTTGGATATATGGTTTAAGAGGAAATTTGTGTCCGGTACAAAAGTTGATTAATAAAATCTCTATTTTCATGCAAAACCGTATGATTCCTATATCTTCGTGTATCTCTATGTACAACAAAATATGATAATTAGTACTATAACAAGGGGTGTTTTCAACGTTCGCCATATCACTAAGGCCACTCATTCCACACTCTCACTATCACCTTTGAAGATTTATTCATTTTCACCCTCCCACTAAATCACTCTTGATAACTCTTACCACATATTTCTTCCACAACTGTTTCTTCCCAAATATATATATATACTACGTACTCGTTTAAATGTGTCCCTGCCAATTTTTATATTGTTTTAATTACTGACTGAAATATTTATTATATTTTTTCGCAAAAACGCTAAAGATAGCTTACAATTAGTCCAAAACGCTGATAAAATAAAGAAAAAAATTGTGTTTTTTTTTCATTATATACTTTTCGACTATTATACACTATTTACCTCTTAAATTGAAAATGACAATTATGTTCTCCAATGCATAAAATTATGTACTGTTTGATGAAATGTTTCTACCAAATGATTATCGTAAATGCAGATGCGATATTGAATCCTGCCAGTAGCTTATTGTTAACCATGCAAGCAGAAATTTCTCCACTTGATAGGATTAACTGCAGCGGTGAGTTTCTATGTACCTATTTATTATCCTGAAAATCCCATATTTCCTGTTCGAGGAATGTGCTTAAGAATTCCAACGCAGTTCTTCGCTGTTATAAATCTTTTTTTTTTCTTGTTAAATAGTTTAAACATTAATTTACATATATCAGGCCTAGAAATCTGAAATAAACATTTTCAGTATTCATGGGTGTTTAAATCAGTGTCATTTCTTAATTTTAGTTACTTTGCTTGACTGAAAATTTCGAAATTGGACTATAAAATCAAAAGCTTGTCAAACGCTATGGGTGATAATAATAGAATGACGGTCTGTAGGTAGCTCTCCCTCTGTGACCTAAGTAGAATGAAATGTAAAACAATAATAAAAATTATTTTTTTGAATATCCGGAACTGCACTATTGCTATAATTGAAAAATCATAAATTTGAATAATGTTAACAAAAATTTCAGGAGATAACTTAAAAAAGATATCATGGGTCTGTCATCTATCAGTATTAAGATCCCAAACTCAAAAATATCTGTTTATTTTTGGCCTCTGGTCATGTGTTCCTAGTTATATCATTCTTACAATTTTTAACCCTCGTGGATTTTCATTGGCAAACTTCTAGGACTGTCTTTGAAAACAAAATATTATTTCATTTTTTAAGAAAATGCATAAAGAATGAAATTCTGTCCTTCAGAAACTGCATAAGTGAAGGAAATTCCCCAAGATTAGTTAAAACGGATATGAATAACAGTAAATGACGAATGAAGCTTTAAAAAAATAGACTCATAAGCCCAGTTCTATACTGACATAAGAAAGAGTGGGAGAATTATTTAGTCAAAGTACTTATAATTATATTTAATCGTTGACTGTAAAAATATAATATAGTATAAATTATTATTTATGGAATAATTAATAATGAAAATTATTATCTATTCTAATCCCTAAACTATTCCTTAACTCATATGAAAACTAAGATAATAATGTTATAATTATATTATAATTTTGTTCTTCCTTTTATTCCCCCTATTCCTTACCTTATTACAATT
>KZ807757.1:53831-76544 GCA_000696205.2 Oncopeltus fasciatus | reverse complement strand
TAGAGATTTGTTTAGTTAATATACTATACTATAATATATAGTTTATATAGATAAAGAGTGTAGTGAACACTCTAAAAGAAAAACGTAAAATTTTCGGGAATTTTTTTAATTTAATATATTCGAACTATCATACCTTTTGTAATCCGTCTTCATTGGTTTCTGCAAACCAATTGGATCTTTGATATATTCGTATGAAATATTCAACGAAAATTTTAATGCATCTTATAACGCGTAGAAAATATTTATCAATCAATAAAGATAAATATTAAAAATTCCTCTTCTCTCCTTACAATTATTACCTTTTATACTTCTCCTTCTTCGTAGAGTTAAATTAGAAATGTAGTGTCATGTATTTTTGATAACTATTTAATGAGAAATCTGCTTTGCTTTAGGGACTCCAGCGTGGTAAATATAATTTTAATATAATTTTTGTATAATTCTTCTTTACTATATTATATTTCTTCTCTTTTATATCGTTGCCTGATGCGCTTACAGGATTT
This sequence comes from Oncopeltus fasciatus, assembly GCA_000696205.2. Taxonomy (NCBI): domain Eukaryota; kingdom Metazoa; phylum Arthropoda; class Insecta; order Hemiptera; family Lygaeidae; genus Oncopeltus; species Oncopeltus fasciatus. The sequence continues at coordinate 76,044 of KZ807757.1, read as the reverse complement.
AAAATTTTCCTAGCACCGATTTCTTTTTGCTGCAAATAAAGGATTTGTATTTTACAAACAGACAGAGACGATCACTTTGTGAATGAGAGCCTTAGGGAAGGGAGGCTAATCGATTGTGACTTTATTGGAACAAAAAAAGGTGGTGGGGGGTGGGAGGATTACATCGGAGTCCACTATGGACTGAGTGTCCTCCCTATAAATTTAAATTGGTGAATTTCAGCCCTCTCAGTCAAAGTGGGGGGCATATAGCCCCTTTCCCCCTCTCGGCCCTTTTCAAAAGGGTCACTTTCATGACGGTGCCTTTCCCAATGAGAAAAAAAACAAACAAATAAGAGTCCTTCTCGCAGGGACTCGAGGCGAATTCCTTATCATCGTAGTTACTACGCACTTCAATTTAAAATTTGAATTTTAAATTAGCCCCACTTTATGTTCTGATTCTACAGAATAACAAAATAGATCTTTGAATTTTTATTTTGATGTTTTTTTATTTATTTTTATTTTTTCGAAATTGGCTGTTTTAGTACCAGTATAGAGTGGTAGGTTTAGAACCTATAAATTTTGGGGTTGAATCCCCTTTCTGATTGGAAATAAGAAAAAACATTCTTCATTATTTATAAATTTATATATGTTCTGGTTTGAAGATTATTTTTAGAGGGAANCAGTTTCCCTATCACACTCAAGTGACACGAGTTATTTTGTTATTATTATTTGTAATTGAGTATATTTAAAATTAAGGGACCAAATTTTTAAATAATTGCTCAATGTTTTTTTTTCTTTGTATTGTTGTACATATTCTTGAAACTATAGGTTGTCTACAAAACTGATACATTTTTTTTCAAATATTAATAAAATGTACTTACTACTACCACTTATTTGATAGTATGGATGTGTGACGTCATAACTCACAAATTTACTATCTCGCTGTCATTGGTGAATCATTCCAAGGAAGATATGGAAATATATCACCCATATATATATATGAGAAGAAGAGGGGGTTTAGAAGAGCATAACAATTTTTGAATAAAAACTTTAGTGAAGATTTTGAACATCATAATTTTGATATCATCCTTTTTTTTAAAGTTTAATTTGTAATTTGTAATTTATTTACTTCATTATTTAGTTAGATCATAAGACAGTTAATCGCAGGAACATTGAGAAGTAAGGAAAGTTTAGAGGACGATGCTAACTTAAAATATTTTCTTTGTTGTACAGAAAAAGTACTCACAACAAAACATGAGATAAATTCAATTTAAAAAATGTATTGTGTATAACAATTTCCGAAAAGAGAAAGATATTTAAAAACATTTTATTTTTATGGAGAGAAGAGTACCTCATATTTTGAAAATACAATGGTAGGTTTTCCATTATATACTGTTGAATTAATTAATTTATAATAGAATGATACTATATCTTGAAAACAAGAGCTAATATATAATTTTTATGGTCATTTTCGGTTTTAACACGTGGAAATACATTAAAATCAGCTAATTTCAACCCCGAAACAAAAACTTTGTTGTTCAGTGTTATTTATATATGTTGTTATCTTCTTGCTCAAATTTTTAATTTTCCCTATTTTTATTTGTTTTTATTTGTTCTGCTGTCTAAGGCTATTAATTCATTCATCCATTTTTTTTTCTGTAGTTCATCATAATTAATTTTAATTTATTTATTTTAGAAATTACATACTGCACAGCGTGCATCTTGCAATGTGCTCTCATAGTTTACAATAAATAATATCATCATAATTAAAATAAAAAAAATGTAAAACATTAAAAAAATTAGGTGACTAGGAATCCCTATTACCACTTATGAATGAAATAATGATTTTTTACAACAATGACTTTTTGAAATAATCATTTTTAAAGAATATAGTCCATTTACAAGATTCTTCTGTTAACACCTTTTTAGGTACTCATTTATTCTTGTGAAATCTCATGATAATGTTGTTGCTGTTTAGTAGGTCGGGAACTCATTTTATGCTTGAGTTCTCATTTATGCATTTATGCTCTTTTGATTTTGAAGTCGTACTNTTCGAGTCCTGGCTGGGACAGTTAGATTTTTTATTCTGTTCCCTTGCACTAAAAATTATCTAAATTTACGGGGGATTAAAGACCACAAAATAAATAATATTTATAAAATTATGATTGTTAACGGGAATTATTTTTCTCATTGATACTAAGGGAAAAATGTACAAATAGACACTCACGTACACTCTTGGGATTCGGTGTGATGGTAAAAAAAATTAACCTTACCCTTGCCTTGTTTCGTCCTCTAACAGTATTTTATCATCAGGCAGACTGCGTGTGATGAAATCTATTTACAGCCTCCCCATCAGCGTCTCCCAGGCCGGTACCAGAGAGCGTCCTCTTCTGTTGAGAGATGAGGTTACAATGCGACCTTCTGGTTTGCCATAAATGGTATTTTCTCCCATGGAAACAAGAAATAATGTATTGAGATTAGGTTGAGGTTGATCCAAAGAAGTACAATTTCAAGAAAACTATTTTTTTAATTATCTGCCGACGTTTATTGTGAGCCATCTTCACAGCTATCATGAGACCTGTCACCTGAATTAAATTTTCAACTTATCAAGCGATAATAAGAAATACTTAATTATAAAATAAAATATACTTTTTATCTGACGTCGGCAGATAATGAAAAATACATTTCTTAGTAGATAAGTAGGGTAGACTTGGTAGATAATTTTAGAAAGACTACTATAAGATAGTCTACAGCTTAGAATGACTAGGAAGAACAAGGATAGACTAGGTCATTAGGGTTGAACGACTACATAAGAAAAGTATAGAAAGACTAGGGTTGAATACTGTAGACCAGGCAGCAATATTAGGGTGAGACTAGGTTAAGGTAGGGTCGAATAGGTTAGAAAAGGGTAGACTAGATTAAGGAAGGGTAGACTATGTTAGAATAACTTGGTTAGACAAGGTTAAAAAGACTAAGTAGGGTAGAAAGAAATTATTGGAAAGAGATAATAAAAAATACAAGAATAAGATAGTGAAAGACTAGAACAGCAAGATTAGGGTTGGACTAGGTTAGGTAAGGGTAGACTAGATTAAGGAAGGATAGACTAGGTTAAAATAACTTGGTTAGACAATTTTAAGAAGACCAAGTAGGGTTAAAAGACTTTTATAGGAAAGAGATAAGGAGAAATACAAGGATAAGATAGTGAAAGACTAGGGCAGCAAGATTAGGGTGAGATAGGTTAGGTAAGGGTAGACAAGATTGGGAAAGGGTGGCCTAGATTAAGGAAGGGTAGACTAGGTTAGAATAACTTGGTTATACAAGATTAAAAAGAATAAGTTGGGTAAAAAGACTTTTATAGGAAGGGGATTAGGAGACATTCGAGTATAAGTTAGTGAAAGACTAGGGAAATATTAGGGTATAATAACTATTTCTTTTTTATTGGGGTTCTGTCGAGTTTGTTAAAAAAAATAAATACAATTCTATGTGCAAAATAATGTAAATCATTATAATTTATGTCTTATGACATTGTAGTTCAACAGCCCTGAAGATGGCCTATAATATAAGCCGAAACCTTGGCAGATAATTAAAAGAAAGTACAAATTTATCAAATTATATTTTTTGGATCAACCTAGATAAGTCCTAAACTTAAATTTCGGGGGCTAATTAGCATTAGGGGTCACCCCGAAAAAAAACAAAAACATAAACTAATAGTATCTACGGCCAAAAACTATTCATTGGTTCACTAGGGTATAGTTTATGAACATATGATAAGCAGAGTAAGAGTAGGTTAATCTCATATTCCTTGGTTCTCCAAAGCAGAATCAGTGGAAATTTGATTTTGTTAAAAGTCGCCCCCCGATATCATTGTAAACAGTTATATTTCCCCATAGCCAAAGAAGAAGCATAAACTTTCAAAGCCTCTTAAAGTAATAAAAATATTCAGAGGAAAAATTCAGTGATTCCTCCTTCGTATTGCTATAAATTAATAACTAAACACCTAATTAAATGTGAAAATTAGTCTCCTACCTGCGAAAGTTTTACTTACTTTAACAGTTTCCATTTTAACTGTACCACCTGAAATGCAAGAGAGTCTTCTAGATTAATTTATCTTTAATACTCCGTTTTTACTTCCGTCCCTCAAGGAATATAAAATCCTGGAGGAATGTATTCATTTTAAATTAAGAAGGCTTAATATAACTCTAAGAGTTTTAATTAAGCAAAGAGGTACTCTGAGGTTCCTTAATTTAGAAGAAAAAAAAAATTGTCTCCTCTCCGTCAGATCAATCTTTAAAAGGCTTTTCTATTGAACTCTTCCCAAGTAATCAGCAAGTTTTATACTCCAACCTCAAAGTCAGCGGGGACTGAGGTCTATTTCAAACTTCTTACTTATCAAGAGCTATCAAAGTAATACCTCAGGAATCCTTCTGATTGACGAAGGGACTTGGATGTCCTGTTCCTTCTTCATTAGAGGCTTAAGATCAACATAAGTAAGATATCACTGGCCCATAACTTAATCAGCATTGTTAATTAAGTCATAGAATTGTATATGTCTTCATATGAATCCCCTATATGGGACTTATCTCCATATACTTGAACAGTGCATAGATTCAATAAGCAGTACTTAGTTCTCATAAAAATTTATTTCAAGAGCTTGATTTTTTTTTAGTATATTACACACTGAAACTTCTTCTCTTTGGAATCACATTTACAAGCAAAAAAAAAAAAAATCAATATTTAATAATTTATGTACTTATTTTAGAACAAACTATTTATTATTTTTGCTTCTCTTATCTGTGAAGGTCTTTTGAGCACTTGTAAGAGGAACAAATTAATGGTACCAAGAAAAATAGCTTGATTTCTTTACCAACGAAGCAATAAGTAATGTCGCTTAGGAATACTTGAGTTATGCTGTGTAGGGTGAATGTGGACTTGGGGAAATTCGCTAATTATCCACTTCACTATTAGGTATCTTCTATATTATTTGTGTATTTCTAAATAACTTAAACGTTAGAAACATAGATTTTAATCATATAATGTTTATTGTTTTTATTATTTTCATATTATTATGTGCTATGAGTCAATAACAATTAAAACCAATGATAAATTGAAGTTTATTTATTACAGCAAAAGAGCAAACCTACAAATTACAGCTAACAATCGAATCTACTTCCCTAACTAACTAATAAATGAATAAATAGATTAATTACTTAAAGCTAAGTGACAGATATGTGCAAATAAATTAAATGTGTTTATTTACGAAGAAGTCTCAAGATAACTTGATAGTTTTTATTAGAAGTTTTTTGTTGGGGTTCGGTCAAGGTAGTGACCAAACCCTAAAAAAAAAAAAAAAAAATACATCTAATAATAATATTTATGAAAAAAAAAACCTCTCCATTTTAACGACAATTTCTGTCGCTTATCACTTGACTGTTACCGGCACTAAAAAGGCTACGACCCGCCCGACGCTTTGCGCGATCTGATGCGATAACTAACACTGAATAGCAATAACTTAACACTGACTCAGGGGGCCGCTGGCGAGCTGCTTTTATAAATTTATGGAAGGGTCCAGGACGGCCTAGAAGATTCTAATAGTTAATTTCACGTAAACCTAATTCTCTTTTTAAAGCTAGGAAGCATCTAATATCTTTCAATTCACCCATTCCCGTACAGGTCCAGCCCTCGCATCAACTACTTTCTTAGTCTCTAACGATATAATTAATAATATTAAATATATTGGCAATTATATTATATTTATTGTAAGTCAGTTCACTGGAGTAGATCCTTTGCCATAACAAGTTTATCTTATCTAGACGGTTGCCTTTGTTCATTCCCATTATTATTAATTATCTATTTCTACTATTTGTATCAAAACTTAACATTTTAAAACAACAAATGCTATGGAATAGAATAAAAAAAATCTTACTACCTCAACCGGGACTCGAACCCGGATCTCCTGCTTACCGGGCTGGCATGTTTACCAATTACACCTCCGAGGCTAGCCAGATAATTCATTATACTCCCCGCACTATACTTGCATTTATTGTATACAATTAATGTGGGATTAAATACCACAACAAATACAATATTTAATATTTTAAAGAGGACTCTTTCTTTTTATTTCTTTTTTCTGCTAGTGTAAGACTTCTTCGGTTCTGTTATACGATATAAGATACCCACAGTTAGTACAAAAGCTTAAAAAATCTCGAAGGCTTCCAACTTATTGGAGGTTAATAATGAGTGCCATGTATTTATTTTGGCTCGTTACTTAAGTACAGACCAAACGCAGCATTTTAAAATGGTGAGTTTTTTTTATCGTAGATATTATTATAAGATGGTTTTTGTTGGAGTTCTGTCAAGGTAGATTAAAAAAAATACAAATTAAAAAAAATGTATTTATTTATAATTATCTGCCTATGTTTCGGGTTACGTTGTAAGGCATCTACAGGGCTGTTAAAATACAATGTCATAAGAATACAAACAAAAGTAAAAATAAAAGATTTACAATATTATAATATAAAGTTGCCATGATTAAATATAATGTGATATTAAAGGTATGAGTGAACCACACCTACTTGTTTTGAAGACAACAGAGATGTCCTGTCCCTTAGTTCAGATTTTCATGACTGAGAGGAACGGTTTTGAAGAAAATTTTTTGAGAAGGGCACCGTGGGTGGTGGAAGGATTGGGGGTAAGAGGCGGTAAGTACAAAGGGAGAGCGGCCTGTTTCAAAAGGGGGCAATAAAAGAACAAAGAAGAAAGGAAGGGTGTTATTGCGGATAAGTAACTTTTGGAACTACGAGAAATGTTTGACATTTATTTTGAAGTAGGGCTAATGGTTTTTTCAGAATGTTGAAAATGTTTGAATAAGTTGAAGAAATTTGTTCTATGTCCGTTCTGCCGTAAAAAGGATTGTGTTGTAAGTTAACGTGGATGATGAAAGATAACAGGTATTTGTGTTCATAGGGTTCAGTGGAAAGATTGGTAATGTTCCCGAAGTCAAATGTGTGTTCTTCATGAAAAACGTGTTTAGTGAGGGCAGTTTTTTTTTTTTTTTTGGATCCGCCTTGACCTAACCCCAGCAAAAAAACATCTAATAGGGTTTTAAATGTTTAAAACGCAGGATCATAAAATCTGATTTATGAATAGTCGAAAGTTTTACTTTTTATATGAAATGGTTGTGAGTTAAAAAAAGAAATAGTGGGTCATTGTTTTTATAGAGTATTATTCCTCTCATGTAAATTCATGATAAAATTTACATACAATTATTTTACATCTAAATATTCCTCTGTGTGAGTGTTTGTGTTTATTCGCATGTAAGAAGATATGTTCATTTCCACAATTATCAAATTTATTATATAGCTATCTCTATGGAGAAACAATTAGAGATTTTCTAGAGATATCTCTCGGAAATCAGAAGAAGAACATTGTATTGCAGGAAGCCAGGAATTTTCAAATGAGGAGGACAAAAATAATTTGTACAAAATTTTCATTGTGTGCTAGTTATAAATTATAGTACTTTTTGATTTTTAGCAGTTTCCCTATCACACTCAAGTGACACGAGTTATTTTGTTATTATTATTTGTAATTGAGTATATTTAAAATTAAGGGACCAAATTTTTAAATAATTGCTCAATGTTTTTTTTTCTTTGTATTGTTGTACATATTCTTGAAACTATAGGTTGTCTACAAAACTGATACATTTTTTTTCAAATATTAATAAAATGTACTTACTACTACCACTTATTTGATAGTATGGATGTGTGACGTCATAACTCACAAATTTACTATCTCGCTGTCATTGGTGAATCATTCCAAGGAAGATATGGAAATATATCACCCTAAGATGGCTTTGAGGATTTGCATGATAGAATATGCCCGAGTGGAATTAGACTAATGGATTTGGATGATAATTGCGTCGGACCTAAGATTTCTATACCTACTCATGCCTAATGTTTTCTCTGTTGCAGGAATGAAACCAAAAATGAAGAACCACTTCCGTGCTCATCAACTATCCGTCTGGTTGCGGCTTATACCAGAACTACACAGAGCGGGAATGGAGGACGTGGTTGCGAGACACAACCTCTTCAGGAACCACAACGACGAAGATCTCTACGACGGCATAGTCCGGCAGGACCCTCTAGCCAGGACCAGCCTGAAGGCGCAGGAGATGCAGAGACGTTCGGGGCTCAACGGAACCGTGGCTGAAGTGCTCCTGCCGGTCACCACGATGGAGACGATGGTGACGACATGTGTCAGCGTACAAATCAATCAGGGATATGTCAATTCTCACGTTTCAAACTCGACTGACACTCTGGCAAGTCTGGAAGCAGCGGGTTATGCCGCATATTCTACAGCGCTAAGTGTAACGATAGCCATCGGTTGCTCCCTGCTTATACTAAACATTCTCATTTTTGCTGGGGTCTATTACCAGAGAGACAAGACCCGGATGGAAGTGAAGAACATGCAGCAGCGAGTCTCGAGCTTCGAGTCCGGGAAGAGCTTCCCGCCCAGCGCCTCTGTGATCGTCGACGTGGACGACTCCATGATCCTGACAGGCGGCACCCTGCCTAGGTCCCACGCCACGGTCGCTCAGCACCACTCATTGGCCACCCTCCCCCGGCACAAGGAACTACCCCCGCCCAACGGTTCTGTTCCCAGGCCACCACCACCGCCGAGAAACAAGAGCCCGCCGGAGTCGCAACCCCTACTTAACCAGGACCCTAAGGGAAAACCGCCCTTAAGGGTACCCCAGGCAGCCATCTCTGAAATGAGGGTCTGATGTTCCATAAATATAAACTCCCTTTCTGTATATATGATTACATTTCATGTTTATTATGAATTCAAAAAAAAAAATATATTGTACATACTTTCATTTGAACAGGGTAACTAAGAACAATGCGCATTAACATCTGCTCCTCTCCCATGGTTCATGTTGAATTTAAAAAAAAAATTAATATCAAGTCTTATATAACCATCTAAAATTGTAAACTTTCTTGAAAATTTGTTTTATAACAAAATTTTAATTATACACTCATGAAAATAGCAGCTTATTTTCTATGGTATTTCCAATAATTAAAATAATAAATCTTTATCGTTGCATGGGTTTTGAGTTGGTCGACCGATAAAATTCACAAACTTTAATGATTTAAACATTATTTCTTTAAAGGCCACATTTAATTTTAATCAATCAGTAATAACATAGCCAAAGCCATTAATTAGATCATTATTATCTATACTGCTGAAAATTTGTGGTAATTATAAAGTTTATTTTTATAATTTATAGCTGTTTATTACATTATAGTAAAATGGGTTTATTCTTTAAAACATCAGATATTAGTTTAGCTGTACCATTGATAATAAAGACATTTTAAATTTTGTCCTAACACAAGTTCCTTACAATATAAAATGTCCTCAAATAGTTTATAAAACAAAAAATTGATATTATGATTATATAGGTGATCCACATAAACTGGTCATTAACTAGTTCTGTCCAAAATTTATTTTATTTTAGCCTCCAACACAAAAATAATAAATCACCAATACAGAAAAAAAAATTGTTTTGCAGTGAAAAATAGACCCTAAAATAATAGTCTGCTAAAATTACTATCTACGCGAGGTTTCCGGATTTATGTAAATATGAAAGAACTTGACCTGGTTCTTTTCACTTCTCCATATAGAAGAGTGAGCTTTTGTGTTTTATTTTTGTGAATTTATGTATTGTTGTTGCTTATCCTCCAAAATAAATTAATATTTGAGCAGAAGGTTAGGTAATTATTTTAAAACAAAAACAAAAAAAAAACACCCCTTAAAGGCAATTCAAAGACTTTAGAAAATTTCAAGTCCTTCCTCAAAATATTGAAAGAATGTTAAGTAATATTATCTGTGACTATAGCATTTAATTAAATTATTTTTTATAGTTAAAGTTTTACGTATATAATTTCAATTAAATCAACGTTATTATACCATTTAATTTAAGATTCCTCATTAATAAGTTTGGATAACTGCTGATGTTAATCATTTTGAAGTTAAAAGATTTGTTTTTAAAACCAGACAGATATCGTCAAACTGTCTATTTATCATACTTCATTTCAGTGATATTTCCGGAGACCTGGCTATATAAAGTCACACTCTTGCAAAAATAAATAATAACGTGATTAAAAATTTATGTACAATAGACCATAGCATTATATAAACAAAGTTATTGTGTTTTATAAGTATTATCTTCAATATTTTTTCTAATAAGTTTATGATTTTTAAGATTTCTTAATTTCTTAATTTTCATGAAACTAATTAGTAATTCAATTTATATGATTAATAAAATTATCAAATATTATCAAAACATCACACAAATACTTGTGAATTATATTTCATTATGTCTTATTTTTTTATGGTTAGTATACAATCATAAGTACATAAAATAAATTTCAAAAAGTATTTTTGAATGGATGTTTATTGACATGCTCTATTCCTCACCTGGGAGGGAAATCAATAATAAATGAATATATAATCAAATAAATAAGCGCACTTATATAGTTTCAAAATGTACCCTATAATTATAGAATTAGGTTCAACGGAAGTTACCAATATATACTATTGTAAATTTATTTTTCTTGCACTCAAATTAATTATTAAAATTGTACATAGTGTGAATACTAAGCAAGTAAGAGGTAATGTAATGTTATTTACGTAAGATTTACGAGAATGGTTTTACTTCTAGAAGCGCCAGGATTCCTTTTGTCATTTGTTCGATGTGTCTTGGTAATTTCCCGTTTTCATAATTGGAAGGTTGAAGAGTTTCTTGCTGACGCTTGAATAATTGCTGAATTAAAACTATTGCACTCTCTAAAATTCAAAACCTGAAAAAAAAGGCTAAATTTACGACATGTAAATATTCCAGATAAAGTACATTATGTATTTGTATGTAAACAACTAATTATGTAGTTGTTATATCCTCATGGTTAGACAAAATTAAATAATTTAAATATTTCAGTTATCGAATACTTAAATAGTTTATTACAATGAAGTACCTAACTTTATATATTTTCATAGCCAATCTATGATTGTTACTATGAAATTTGTTAAAAAAAAAAAAACATGAAATAAGAACTGGAAACTTATATCTAAGATTTACTACTAAAAATTCTGTTTAAAGTTATACATCTTATATAAATATATACTATGTGTCTGAAGAGCTGTATTCCATCGCTCTTCAAAATGTTATGTTTACTGAATAAAGACAGTTTTATAAATGAGTTTTTTATTTAATTCCAATTTATCCTTCACTCGTATTTCAAGATACAGAGAGAAAAAATTGATATATATATATATATATATATANGAAAAATGAAATTTCATTTATTTAAAATAAAATCTTAATGATTACTAGGAATATATAACTCATAAGTTAAATTTTTTTTAAAAATTTGAAAAGATTGAATTAAAATTTTAAACAATTTTTAGTGCAAGGGAATAGATTAAAAAAATTTAACTGTCCCAGCCAGGACTCGAACCTGGATCTCCTGCTTTCCGGGCCGGTGCGTTACCATTTACGCTACCAGGACAGCCAGATAGCATAAATGGTAACGCACCGGCCCGGAAAGCAGGAGATCCAGAGGGCTGGGACAGTTGGAATTTTTATTCTGTTCCCTTGTACTAAAAATTGTTAAAATTTACGTGGGATTAAATACCACAAGAAAATTAATATTTTAAAAATTTAATAGACAAAAGGTTTAAATTAGATTTTTCTCTGGATTACAATGTTGAGAGTCGACAAATATAATATAAAAGAACAAATGGGCGAAAGTGGGATGGGTTGGAGACATTTTGTATTTTGGTCTTAGAAGGATGGAGTTTCAATGATTGATTAGGTCAAAAGTGGGTTTATATAAGGTCATTTTGTGTTGTAAACTGGGGAGAAAACAGGTAAGATGAGTTATAAGGAGTATAAGGATGGACGAGGGGGGTATATAATTTTTTCGAGTAAATGGAAAAAGGTGGGTTGAATTTAGGTGGGGGGTCATTGTAGTCTTGTAGGCTGATGTGATAATTTTATTTATTTATTCATAGTTATTTATCTTCTTCTTTTTTTTTTCTTTTAATAAGTAATTGAGATGAATTCGTTAATAGCAAAAATCAGTCGAGAGTGGTGTTCAGAGGAAGACCATAAATAAAAGTAGCTTTACAATAAAACATAATTATTTTTTTGTGGTATTTAANAAAAATATATTATTTGATAATATTTTTTAAATTATAAGTTTCTGAGCCAAGATAACCTGATCACAACCATTTTTTTTTTTTAAATTTGTAAACATATTATGAAATTGGTAGACCGCTAAACATATAGGAGGGGGCTTTGTTCTTCATTACACTAGGAATAAAAATAGCTTTAAGCCAATAATCTGAGAAGTATTTAGTTACAAATATTCGATTATGAAGCATTAATAGTATGATTAAACATTGAGTAGATAAATGTTTAAGCATAGATACAAATACATTGTAAAGTCCTGGAGAGGTATCTTACTCTTCTTCGCATGTGAAAACATTTCAAGGGTAAATGGGATTTCAGCATTCTGTTGAACTGGGGAGAATATCTAGAGGTTATGATATTTATTGATGAAAAGATATGTAATTACCAATTTATCTAGTGATTAAGGTCCAGTTATTTTCTATTTAGATTATTGGAGAAGAGTATCATATGTCTGAAATTGCCTCAAATTTTTTCTCATACTACTTTTAATGGGGTAATATGTGGGATTTCCATGATATATTTACTTTTTGTTTTATGTATTAGTAGGTGCTATACTACTATATATAGCTCGTGCACTTGCAGCTTTATAAGTCGTCAATCTGAAATCGTGTGATCGTTTTAATTTCCTGATGAGTTTACTCCTAAATTTAGTGGCAGAATTGCATTTATCATTCCACAATAGCAGATAAGCTATAGGTTAAATTTAGTTTTTGGAAAAAATGTTTTTGCCTTTATTTTGACAAATATCATGCTCACATTTCGTTGAATATTCAACCAGTTCCAACTCCTTCAGAGGTTCATGACTGTTGAATTAAATAAAAAGATTTTTATTAATTTGAATTGTACAGGGAGCTAGAAAAAAAAATACTCTCTACCACAGCCGAGGAGAAATTTTTTTTTTTTTCTAGCTCCCTGTACGATTCAAATTAATAATGAAATGTGGGATTACATTGCCACAATTATCAACATGATTTGAAAAGATCTTTATTTTAATTGAACACTAAGATACACAAAAATTTGAAATATTATTAGTGAAAAAGGGGGGAAAAATGAGAAGATAAGTGGGAATAAGCAGAATCTATGAGACAACAAAATTGAAACCCAAAATGGGAGGTAGTTTGTGCTTGGTGATATCGGTCCATATTGACCTAGTCAATGTTCCATCAACCATTTTCCTCCAATAGCTTGGACTATCCATTTGCAAAGGCATCCGTAACATGCCTCAGAACATGCATGGGTTGTGCATGGAGTACGCCGGGAAGTGGGATAATGAGATTACTTAATCATTGCAGTGTGAGCCCCCTCACACCAGAGTGTGCAGGGATCGATACGGCTGAATGCTCTGTCGAGGAATGCATGGTGAGAGTAGGGTGTTCCTGGAGCTTACAAGGACAGACTAAGCCAGGCCCTCAACGCATCAAGTGGGGACGATCAAGAGCTTACACAAAGAGATACAAGCAACCAACGTGGCTGGGTAGCTAAGTGGTCTCTGACAACATTAGTTACTCTCAAGATGTGTAAAACGTATCTGTATACATGCGAAATATATAAATATATGCATGTGTGTGAGCGTGTTTTAGGTTTTTAGTATTAGGACTGATAAACGTCCCCTTTTACAGATAAAAGTAAAAAGATAAAGTACATAAAATACTGATGAAAACCCACATCTCCATTTTCCCACAGTTCTACATCGGATATAGTATAAATCTATAATTAAAAACCCTAAGCTAAACTTTAAGGAGAAATATTATATACATTTACCAATACTTCTTCCGGGTTCAACCTTGTCTTGGAGTTTTTAGGTGCCAAGCTACTGCACATCTTGTGATGGCTTCTTCAGGGCTGATTAGAGAATAAAAAAACTCCAAGACACGGTTGAACCCGGAAGAAGTATTGGTAAATATGTCTGAGGACCGTGGAAGCCTACGTGAATATATTTTAAGGAAATGAGGACGGTTCGATTTGTTCTTCCCAACTATCCCTCCATCAATTGATTTCAGCACTTAACTCAGCCAATGGTAGGCACAAAAAAGCTAAAATGTCTATTGTGATTTTTCATTTTTTTTTTTTTAGAGGGGGTGNTATATTAATATTAGTTATATTTCTCCATGAAGTTTAGCTTAGGGCTTTTAATCATAGATATGAACAAATATAAAAAACCAATATGACAAATATCATTTTGAAAAGCCATTAATTTCTACTTCACTACAAAAAAATTTAAAGAAATGAACGGTCAAGGTCTACCCCAACCATTGATTTATCAATAAAGAAAAAAGGCCTGTGAAGAATTTCATTATTCTAAACTAAATTTTATGGTAATTAAATAATTTTTTTTTGTTATTCGCAATCGACATTATAGGTATATTATTTCTTCTAACACAATGCTACTATCGGTCCATTTTTTTTTTTTTTTTTTAGTAGTGAACTGTGCCTTTCGTTACGAATCTAACAGCTGTAGACCAAATTTCATTATGAAAAATAGAAACTTTATTCTGTAGATTGTTTTAAGAGGTCACCCCCCCGCCCACCTTACAAACACACATATATAGTAATCAAGAACAGGTGGGATAGGGAGTGCAATGCACATAAAAACAGAAAAAAATTCGCAAAGAGTACAATTTTGGGGTAGTACACGCCCTTCGTCAGTGAGGTGTGCAGTTGAAGCTGGTGCTGCGGAAAGGACTCAAAAGAAGGGATAGGCGATTAGGTTTTCCCTAATCCTTCTATTGTTGGCTTTTTTCATATGGGATTGCATACAAAATTAACATTGGTGACCAGATTAATCTTCCGGTACATTAGACATAAGCTATGTTGGTGAACCAGACAAATGAAGCTTCAAGTATTCATGTAGGCGTCATTTCAACTACTGCCTGAAATGACTACAAGTCCATAGATCACCATTAAATTAAAAAAAAATTAAGGACAATTTAATGTGATACGTAACGATAAGCTGAACAATTTCCGTGAAGAAATATAGTTTTAGTGGATTATTGTTTTCCACAGCCAATAAAAACAAAATTGTTAAAGGCTTCAGATGATTGAAAAACACTAATCTAAAAACTTCTTTTTATTTTATTTAATAAATCTTTATTTATTACATTCTGTTTATAACCATCTTGTAATTNATAAAAAATTCAAAATTAGAAAATAAATGTAATTAATTAGAAAAAAAAATTATAAATTAAAAAAATAACAAAACAAAAAGAAAAATAATAAATTTGAAAAAAAAGTTATAAAAAAAAATAAATTAGAAAAAAAAATTATAAACTAGAGAAAAAAAATTTGAAAGCTTCTCGGTACGACAAGAATTTGAACATTACTATCATAAATAAACTTACCAAAAGTGCATAAATGCTGTCAGGTTTCGACACATGATCCTTTATAACTATGAAAACAATTCTTAAGGTGCATTACAAACTGAATTAATTATATGGAACATTTTTTTAGTCCACCAATTTAAAGCTAGATATTATCTAGATTATTAATAGCTCTATATAGCACTTTATCTGTTAAGGTCATTTAACAGAAAAATTCAAATTCAATTATTTTAAAAAAATGGGAATCTTAAAGAACAGATTTAACAAAATTATATTTATTTGAAGGCAGGAAAACATTTATATTCTATAACGGTTTAGAAAAAAAAATGCGTTTTAATTAAGATTGTCATGCATTTTATTTAATATTGTAAAATTAAGAGTTATATGGCCCATATTATTTTATTGATTTATTGATTTTTTTTAAGAAACAAAATTTAAGTATTTAGGCTTTACATAAGATGATTAATTTGAAGTAATTATTTTAAAATTGAAATCGGATTAAGAAAAGAGGGTGTTTAGAGTAAGACCAAAATAACAATCTTTATCTTCGTTTTTATTTGTGTTACGAACAACTTTATTTAAGTGAATATATATAAAACGTAAACTATTTTTTAAAATATATCAATGAAATATGATTATTAAGGAAGATATTTACGAATATTTCTGGAAATATATTGAAATGTGCTTCCCTCATACTTTTTTTTTTTCTTCTATCAGTCTTCTGCACTGCTCAGTGTTCTTAGTATTTTTGCTCATAATCCTCCGAGGCTTAATATTTGGAATATAAGAAATAATGACAAAATTATTTATATACTCTTATATATGTCCATTCCTGTTCACATGAGAAATCTTTTTTTTTTTTTTTTTTTTTTTTTTTCAGTCAACTTCTTAGACAGAAGTTTTTACTTATCCTTCGCTGAAGGAACACTGTTGAAGACATATGCAACCTAATTTTGAAAAGATATTCATATAAATATTCAATTTTCTTGTTTCTTCAGCAATTTTAAATTTTCATGTAAATTATGTTAAGGAAACCTTTTTATATGTAGAACTTTGTAGAAAAAAGTTATTTTAAATGTATGAGTGAGGAATTATTAGATATAATTTTGAGCACAGATAGGATCTTTTACTTTTTCTCTCTATAAACACGGATTTCTTCTATTTACCTCTCAGACATCAACTTTGGTTTACAACTCAGGAATACATATCTTTAGGTAATCACTACATTGTAAACAATCATGACTTAGGCCCAGAGTAAGCTTTCATTTTTTTTTTTTTTTGCCTTTTATTTCTTTATAGTATAATTTTTGCAATGTGAAAGTTTGGGGATGACTCAAACTTGCTGTTCCTGGATTGACAAAACCGTACGGATCTCATTGGCTAAGACGATTTTAAATATATATTATTAAGTATATATCTTAATTCAATTTTATTGCGAAGGGACAAAAATTTTGTTACAATGAATTTTAAATAACAATTTTCATTAATTATTATGAGAGCTTAATTTATAAAGCGACATATATAGATCTTTTGCCTATATTTTTACGTCTTTGTTATCTGAAAATGAATCATAAATTTCAGCAATCGAGGTAATTAAAAATGAAAATTTATGAATAAAAAAATATTTGCTCAAAAAATATATATTTCACTGGAATGTACTAAAATAACAATATAACTGAAACAATGAATTATAATAACAAATAAAAACAAAACAAATAACAATAATATAGTTTGATAAGATGAATAACACTTTACTTACCATCTACAAAGGATCCAGGAAGATTGTAACTAAATCTTTGTTAACTGAAATCCAAATTCTTTTTAATCCATTTACATTACGATTATTTTTATAATTTTTTTTTCAATACAATAAACTTTAAGTACTATGCTTCATTAAAATTAAATTAAATTATTCTTCCATATTCAGAGAAGCATTTATTATCTAATCGACTGTTTAGTTAGAACAAACTAAGGTAATATCGCTATATGTTACACTCCACTTTTATTGTTAATAACTATAATAGTTTAATTTCAATATATATTAGATTTATTGTATTGAATATATTTCGGATTACATTCTAATTTGATCTTTAATAATGTACATGGGAGCGAAAGTTTCTCTCTTTATATGTATTTAAATTATGACTTTATGAATCCCTTAATTAATTACAAACAGAAAACTTATTTGAATACAAATTTTGTAAATAAAATGTAAATTGTACTTTTTTATAAATAATTAATACAAATAGTGTTAGAGTTACATTTGAAATATCTATTTCAAAGAATGTATCTCTTTCAATTGGTTACTTGAAATAAGAGTTGGTTTATATATGCCATGAATTAATTGATTTTTCTTGAGTATAATGATGGAATCTATTAAATAACCAATGAATATACCTATTAATATGCTTCTAAATTGAATATAAGAACAGCTGAAATATTTTGAATTTAATCCAGTTAACCAAGCTATTTTTCAATTTTATAATGCTAGTACAACTAAAAACATACAATATTTGTCTAACGAAGAACGCCGAAATGAATAAATGCTCCGTGCGTGAGTTTAATTATCTAAGGCATAATAATCTATATGGTAGAATTATTCTTAGCATAATGTTATTATTATATTATTACCCGGTAATGAATATACTCATCTAGTGAGTTTTGCTATGTTCCCATAAATCACTTATGAATGAATCTAATTTACAACTCCATTTCAACTGTGCATTAGATAACATTCCTATAAATACTACATTAATTGTATGATTAAACTTCTATATTTTCAATCTCTTACAACTTAAATTATAATTTATTTATGATTATACTACATAAATTATAATTCATTTATAATTATACTACTTAAATTTAACAATAAAATGTATATAATTTTTCACCACATTAAAAGAATTCCCATATAACTTATAAGTGATAAAAATACAATAAAATAACTTTTTTGAATATTCAAATGTACTTTTATTTTATAGATTTTTCATTGATCAATGCTATATAGGTTAAGTTAATTAAATAATTAATATACTAATTTTTTATATAAAGAAGTAGATGATTTTCGTAAGTNCTAGATGAATCGAAAAGGCAGTTCTCTAATCGTTGGAAAGCAATCTCAAGAGTAATTTTTACAGTTTATAATATACATTATTTAAACATACACATATTATATTTATCTTGATCTGTTTTTTATTATTTCATAAATAGAATATATGTTATTTACTTCATTCAACATTTTTTAATTACTATTAAATGATTTATTTCTGGCACTATCTTTAAATTTTGGTGGTGTGGATTCTATTGACAATGATCTACATATTCTTTCATTAGCAGATGTTAACACTCTCCTATTGCTATCATTTTTACTGTTTTCCATTTTATTTCCTTCGGCTTCTTGAATATTTGGTGAAGGATTGCTGCTTTCTCGATTTGAAAAGTGCCCAAAATTTTCTGAATCATTTAAGAAGTGTATTATCTTTTCTAGAGACTCTTCTTCTGATATTTCCTGTGCACTTGGTTTACAGGGAGAAGTAATTATCTGCTTTTTCATGACAGGAAGGTTCTCTTTATTGGTTGATTCCTCGAGTTCTGAAGATGGAAGTGAACTGGCGTATTTGTCTTCCTCAATCGACTCTTCTTTGCTTCTAAAGTCCACATTGAAGGACTCTTTATTTTTTGCTTGTGGTTGGGTTTCCATCAATTCAGTCTCTTCTGATCCATGGCATTCAGAATTATCAACATATTGTTTTGAGTTAGAAGAATCTAAATTTTTGGGTTTTTGAATAATTTCAGATTCTTCTGGATCAGGATACTCATCGTATTGTTTTGGCATTACTCGAGAATCACCTTCGCTTTTGGTATTATTATTTTTATTTTTGTCACTCTCTAGAGAAATTGAACTATTTTTCGATTCACATAAATTTTTGGAGTCATTTGATCCTTCCTCAAGGGAGTCATGTTTGTCATATTTTTGAAAAAGAGTCGGGTTTTCTCGATCTACTGATTGAGGAGAGGGAGAAGTAGGCTCCAGTGAATCCAGAAGTTCTTCATCCTTTTTTAATTCTGGACTTCCAGAAGAAGGAAACTTATTTTCCATGGGTTGTGGAATTTCCCCAATATCTTCTGGAGAATCTTGCCTGCTTACCTCTGAAACATTTTTATTTAAGTCTATGTGAGATGGTTCATCTTCTGTTTCGCGTGAAAATTTTTGTTGGTTGTTTAAGTACACCTCTGGATCCAATGACATTGTTTCTGCTAGCCTTTCGTTAGCTATGAATGATTCACATTCTTGAATGTATGAACAAATGTCTTCCCGTTCGCTTTCGTCAATTTGATTCTTTTCCTCCGATTTCTCGTCAATATAGTCTTTTGCAGGAGTGAAATATGGTTCCTTAAAGGAAGATGGGTTTTCCTCGAGAGCTGTGATAGAGTTTTCTTTTTGTATTATTTCTTCTTCCTCATTTGGATGAGTGGAAACTTCATTTTCAACATTCGATTTCTCTTCTTCAATAAATTCTTTTGATGGTTTAGTAGTGTCTTTACCTACAACTCTTTGAAGAACTTTTTCAAGTTCCTTGCAGAACTCTAGTCTGGCAGACGACAGTCTAGGAGGTGGAGTTTTGAACTGGTTCGGTTCTTCGTTTGAATCTGAGTTGGCAGGTTGAGATTCCTCATTTTCGAATATGTCAATTCCCGGAATCAATGTCAGAACTGATTTAGTTAAAGATGAATTTTGTTGATCTTCCACAACATGTTCATTAGGAATTTCACCATCTTCAGTCGTTTCTTTTTCCAAGTTTTCTACATTTACTTCTTCAGATAAATCATTAAGACTTTCCCTTGAAGAACAAATATTTACAGGCTCAGCAAAATATATTCCTGATTCTATGCTTATATTATCCTGTTTATTTCGCCTGCTAAATGTCTGCATTTCTGGTAATGTTCGCTCCGAAACGGAATCAAAAGGTTGTACCGCTGGGTCCCTTCTTAACTTGGATCTTCCTTGTCTTTCAGTACTCTTGGCTGTTTGTTTACAAGGAGGTTCTTTTTTCTTTCTTCGATTTTCTTTTTCAGAACTTGATTGTAAGTTTGAATGAAGTTCCAAAAAGTTGGGAACTGCATTTCTACCCTTTTCTTTTTGGGATAATATCACTCTGTGTACCTTCGGAGGGGATGAAGCTTTTCCGATTGCTTTCGTTGCGTTTGAAGAAACCGGAACCAGTCTTTTCTCATGTGTGCTGTTGCCCTCAAACTCCATTCCAGTGTATGGAAAATCAGGCAGGACTTTTGGAAAATTGCTTCGTTTTATTTTGTCTAGTGCATCTTCAGTGTAGATGGTATTTATATTGTTGTTGTTCTCAAGAGTTTTCGATTCATCTTCAGTTTCTTTGCCTTCAGTATCTGTATTGTTTTCTTCCTTACTTTCCTGTTCCTGTTGCTGCTTTGACGAGGACCTGTGTGATCCACTGCTTTCTGCCTCGTCAATTACTCTCGCTTCATTTCTTTCACTGCGATGATTGTAACGAGATGGTTTGGTCATTAGGGCGCCGTCAGATAGATGTCGCTTTGGCTTTTTCGTTACCAATGTCTTTTCCTTCGGTATGTAAGTGGTAACTGGAGGACCACCCTTTTCTATTATGCTTATTTCTTCTATCTCGTCGTCATTTATTATTACTCTGTTTGGTTCTCCCTCCACGCCGACGTTCAACTTCTCCCTCTCCAGTGCGGCGAGGACCTCGTCCACGTCGAATTCGATGGAGGTTATGCTCTTCAAACGCCCATGGAACCATGGCATCCTCTTTCTATAGACGACGCATACAACAGAGGCTATAACTGCAAGGATCACGAGTAAACAAATAATAGGCACCCATATCTCAGCTAGGAATTCATCTTCCTGGATGACGGGCGCCGGGGTGGTGGTTCTTGAAGCTGGGATAAAAGGGTCATACATCGCCAGAAAGCGTAACCTACTAGAAGGCTCCGGTTCTTCTGTCTGGAAAAAATATGAAACCAAATTTGATGAAAAGAAATATTATTAACAACATTAAAATTTGGGCCACTGAAAATTGTTCCATGATTATCAATAATAATATAAAATTAACCTGAATAAGAAAGTTTGAAATATACATTTTAGTAAAAAAAAAAAAAAAAAAATTTATAAGCAAACAAAGAAAAGATTTCCATTATGAATTATTTATTAACCTTTTAATTTTATTATTCTATAACATTAATATGTAATATGCATATATATATTATATTTAAAAATAGAAAGTGTTACCCTTCTTTAAAACCACTTGGAGTCATTAAGAAAAGGGCTATTTGTAGGTTGTGATTTCATTCTAAACAACCATGGCACAGAACAAGCATTTATTTGTAAATAAAGGACTGCCCTGGGCGGGGTTTGAACCCGTAGCTACAGGATTGCGAGACTCAAACGGATTCCATCAGCTACACTGGCACATTTTGTTTATTTCAGTTAATTAGGTAATAACATTACTTTCTCATAATTTACAAACTTCTGTAAAGTTAAAAGTATTGTTTATGGATTTAAAATGAACTAAATGTATCAGTAAATCTTTTAAGAAAAGCAAAATATAATTTGTGATTTGGTGGTAAAATCATGGTTCTGGAAGACACACACACATTCATACATACATGTGTGTGTGAG
>KZ807757.1:15031-35058 GCA_000696205.2 Oncopeltus fasciatus | reverse complement strand
TTAAGTTTTTTTTTTTTTTTATTAGAGTGTTAGCCTTCCATTCAACCATTTAGGGTCATTGAGGAAGGGGCTATCTATAGGTTGCCACCCCATTTTAAACACCCATGGCTCAGGACAAGCTTCTATATTATAAATAAAAGGTTGACCTGGGCGGGATTTGAACCCGCGGCGTCAGGATTGCGAGATCCGTACGGATCCCCTGGCGCCCCTCGAGGGATCTTAGACCGGAGCGGCTTGGTACACAAGCCCGCTTGGGCAGACCTTAATGATCTATTATTAGTAGAGAGTTTTTGTTGGGGAAATGTCCACTAATAGTCTCTACGGTCAAAAACTCTCCATTAGAACTTAACTATCTGTCTGTCTTATGGATACTACCTTCCATGGACAAACACGCACACATGCAGAAGTACTCACGGATCTGATAGAAGTGCTGGCTGTTCGGCTCGTATTCTGGCCAGTCTACATCTTCCAGGACCCAGTCTGAATCTCCCTTCGTAAGGTAGTTCTTTCGTCTTGGCATATTAGGGTTGCTGTAAAATAATTACAATTATGATTTCAATAAATGATAAATAAATAAATTTGGTCGATACATAAATACAGAAGTGAAAGTGTCAGATTAAATCTCACTAAAAAATTACTGCGATTACCAGATTTTGATAAAGACATGAAATATACTTGGATTATGCTGGATAAGTATAACGCACTGTCTGATTACTCTGGAAAATGGTTCAATATGGGGTATAATTAGATGATTTTAGTTGGGGTTCGGTCAAGGTAGATAAAAAAAAAATACAAATTTAACAAAAGTGTATTTTTTAATAAAAGGATTATCTGCCAACGTATCGACTTCCATTGTAAGCCATCTTTAGGGCTATCATGAAGACGAGAGAGGACGTCCTGTCCTTAAGTTCTTCATGATAGGCAGCCCTGAAGATGGCTTACAATGTAAGCAGAAACTTTGGCAGATAATCTTTTTAAAAAATACACTTTTGTTAAATTTGTATTTTTTTTTTATCTACCTTGACCGAACCCCAACTAAAATCATCTAAAAATAATATCCATGGTCAAAAAACTCTCCATTTGAACATATTTTATGGGGTATACTTCCTGTCTGCGAACACCTGTCAATATACTGAAATACTTCCCCCAGCCTTCTCCGTATTTACTACTATACTATATCCGTATGTACTCCTTCCATGAAATATTCAGCACCATCTAGCGTAATATTCACAGTAGTGCTAGCACTAATCTGCATTAGCGTAATATATGACGTCATATGTTTCTGAACCCTTTAAAACAGTGATTTTTCCACATTAATCTGTACGTTACCCCTAATAAATGGGGTTTGTCATTCTAACACTATATTTGGAGGTGACAACCAAATGAGCTCTGTTGTCTCCACTATAATTTGGTTGAAAACATGTAAAATACGTTGGGCAACAGAGATTAAAAATAAGAAGCACTTTTTAAGTCTTTGAATTGTACCATTTATTAACTGAAATATTCACTTTTTAAAAATAATATATATAAGTATTTAATTTATATAAAACGCTAAGAAAATTTAAATATTAAAATTAATTTAACAATTAAAGTTAATTTAACAAATTCAAGCACACCCCTCCTAGATATAGCTCTTGTATTCATATAAATAGTTTTGTAAGTACAGAAATAAATAATAGGCCACTCAAACATTTCTGTCATTTATATTACGAAAGTCTAATATAAACGAATAATTAGTAATAAATACAATTATTTGTCAAAATATTCTTCATTACAATAATAACCCAGTCCCAATCTAATTTTAAATAACCAAATTCTTTAATTCTTGCCGAAGAAGAAATTTTTCATTGCGGATAGTATTCTATATGCAAAATAATCCCGTCAGAAATGGATGACCCAAGATAAAAGCAAGCGGTGATTCCCTTAAAACTTCCCAGCCAATCTCAAACAATTTTGTGGTGTGTGACCCAGCGTTGTCCTGGAGGAGTATTAATTAAGCCAGGATCAAAAAACATTAACTTCTAGTGGCAATGGACCAATATTGTGGAGTATACTTCTGCTGTGATAGTTTGACCTGGATTCAAACTCAACTCTACATTCCCTGCAGTGCAGAAACAATTTGCAAAACTTTCTTTGAATAGAGATCAGGTTATGGAAATTATATTTTGGTTGATCAACAGCCGACAACCACTGAGATGAAGGTTGGTTGGTAGAGCAATTGGATAAAGTAGTAAAATTGTTTGTTTTTGTTGTTGTTGTAAATGTCATTAACTGTTATAATAATTACCTATGTTTTATTATTGTCCATTTATATGCGAACGATTAATTCATGTAATTATATTAGATTGAAACAAACATAATCATAAAATTAATATTTGAAACCCCACATCCGCCTAAATTTACATTTCCTTGACATTTGCATGGTAATTATTAAATCCTATGAATGTACTCACATATTCAAGTGGAGAACTAAGGTAATTTATTCATGTCCACTGTTTGCATACTCGCTAAGACCTTCATCACCAGCTGTCCAACGGTCACCCAAAGGGGATAGGGTGTAGCTCTCCTTCAACCCCGCGTAAGTAACAAGAGGGTATCTTGCAATAAATAATAGAGTGATCACTGTGCTCTGTGGGAGAAAATGGTGGCCCAATGGTCACCCGTGGGAACCCGAAGTCTGGGTACCAGACATGCTCCTAAGTACATCCAATAAAAATTGGACACTATTATCAAAATAAAAATGGTAAAATATCAGACTGAGAGGAAACACAGTACACTGCTGACCATACACTTTCAATAGTGTGCTGTGAGTAGTGAATAAATGAATTCTAGCTTGTGTTTCCGGCCTAGGTAACCATTATCCAAGACCTTTTTTTATTTATCAGTTTTATTGTTGACTGATAATCGAAGATAATGCATTCAAATTCTATCTTACATTAAAGTTACTGAAAATTTATACTAATTACTGTCATAAAATAATGTAAGCATGCTTACATACTTAAGTATTTGCTTTAAAATCATCTAGTGATTGAGCCTTCATCCATCAACGTGAAAGCTCTTCCATTTTTTGATAGTTGCACTAGGTCATTCAAAAAGTCGTTTTTATAATTTATGATTTGTATTTTAATTTCTGAGCCTTCTATATTAAGGAATAAAATTAAAAGGGTTTATCAGGTCCATAACAACCTAAACTAGTAAAATTGGACCGGCGGATATTTTGAAATATGGATAAA
This sequence comes from Oncopeltus fasciatus, assembly GCA_000696205.2. Lineage (NCBI taxonomy): Eukaryota > Metazoa > Arthropoda > Insecta > Hemiptera > Lygaeidae > Oncopeltus > Oncopeltus fasciatus. The sequence continues at coordinate 31,825 of KZ807757.1, read as the reverse complement.
AATCGAATGAAGTTAAAGTAAAAGATTAAATGATAATCATATTTATTAATTTTCAATATCTTTATTATTTCTTATGATTAACAGGAGAAAAATGTAATATTATTAGATATATTTTCCAAAATATAAAAAAGGAGACACGGATTATTCGCTTCTTTGGTGTACCAGAAGCAGCCTCTAATATTTCTACTCATTATCACCTTTTTTTTTTAAAGATCTATAAGATCAANTTGCATACTCGCTAAGACCTTCATCACCAGCTGTCCAACGGTCACCCAAAGGGGATAGGGTGTAGCTCTCCTTCAACCCCGCGTAAGTAACAAGAGGGTATCTTGCAATAAATAATAGAGTGATCACTGTGCTCTGTGGGAGAAAATGGTGGCCCAATGGTCACCCGTGGGAACCCGAAGTCTGGGTACCAGACATGCTCCTAAGTACATCCAATAAAAATTGGACACTATTATCAAAATAAAAATGGTAAAATATCAGACTGAGAGGAAACACAGTACACTGCTGACCATACACTTTCAATAGTGTGCTGTGAGTAGTGAATAAATGAATTCTAGCTTGTGTTTCCGGCCTAGGTAACCATTATCCAAGACCTTTTTTTATTTATCAGTTTTATTGTTGACTGATAATCGAAGATAATGCATTCAAATTCTATCTTACATTAAAGTTACTGAAAATTTATACTAATTACTGTCATAAAATAATGTAAGCATGCTTACATACTTAAGTATTTGCTTTAAAATCATCTAGTGATTGAGCCTTCATCCATCAACGTGAAAGCTCTTCCATTTTTTGATAGTTGCACTAGGTCATTCAAAAAGTCGTTTTTATAATTTATGATTTGTATTTTAATTTCTGAGCCTTCTATATTAAGGAATAAAATTAAAAGGGTTTATCAGGTCCATAACAACCTAAACTAGTAAAATTGGACCGGCGGATATTTTGAAATATGGATAAAAATCGAATGAAGTTAAAGTAAAAGATTAAATGATAATCATATTTATTAATTTTCAATATCTTTATTATTTCTTATGATTAACAGGAGAAAAATGTAATATTATTAGATATATTTTCCAAAATATAAAAAAGGAGACACGGATTATTCGCTTCTTTGGTGTACCAGAAGCAGCCTCTAATATTTCTACTCATTATCACCTTTTTTTTTTAAAGATCTATAAGATCAAGTTAGTAATTTGTGCGTTTATATATTATATATATATATATATATGTGTGTGTGTGTGTGTGTGTGTGTGTGTGTGTGTGTGTGTGTGTGTCTGTGTGTATAAAGTTCAATCTTTATTGAATCGTAGGATATACCGTAAAGTTTACAAGATTTATGCGCGAAAGAATATTTATATATCAACCCCTTTAGCCAATGTTTCTAAGATAAATCTGAGAGCTCAAATCAAGAAATATAATTTTTAATAACAAAAAAATACAGCGATAATGAAATAAAAAATTAAATAGGACAGCTTCTTTTTATTTTTTTCATTCGTTTTATTAATAATATTTGAAGTTACTTAAGCCTTTATGTTTCATAATCGGTTCATTTTTGCGACGTAATAATTAAAAAAGGCTCAGCTTATACTATTTTATCAGAGAATCAAGTCTGAGATATTTTTCCTAACCTCAAGCTTTCTTTTTCCACCAATAACAAGTTAAAATCTATTTACACCATCCTCAAAGACCCCATCCCCCTTCCTAACAGAACTAATGTCGTCTATAAAATTCCCTGTTCCACACCGCATTGCCAAGGTTCTTACATTGGACAAACAAAAAACCCGATTTCCCGCAGAATTAATAACCATAAAATGACATCAAGAATAAACTAATAAAAACTGCCCTCACCAAACATGTTTTTCATGAAGCACACACATTTGACTTCGACAGCTTAACCATTCTTTCCACTGAACCCTACCAACACAAACGTCTTTTGTCTGAAACCGTTCACATCAACTTACAACACTATCCAGTTAACGACAGAACAGACATAGAACAAATTTCCTCAACTTATTCTAACATTTTTAACATTTTAAAAACCAACAATCCTCCGTCTCAATAAACCTGTCAAAACATTTTTCTCAGTTCCAAAGTCACTTATTCCCAATAATACCCTTCCCTTTTTTTCCTTTGTCCTTTTATTGCCCTCTCTTGTAACAGGCCGCTTTCCATTTACACCTTCCGCCTGCCTTGTACCTGCTACCCCCACTCCCTTTTGTACTTCATAACTCAAAACAAATTCATAATGTTCAGTCATGGAAATGTGAACTTAGGGACAGGACGTCCTCTCTCATCTTCATGATAGGTAGGTGTGGCAAATTACTGCTTTAATGATATTTCAATTTTTTCTTGTCAATTAGTTGTTTGTTGGCATGTTTTTTTCAAATTGGTTATTTTTCAATATTGTTTTCATAAACTTTTAATTGTCTTACACAGCTTTCTACTTTCATACTCTTGATATCACATTATATTATAATTCTCTATTATACTAATTTCAAATATTACTGTATTCTCATGACATTGTATTTCTACAGCCCTGAAGATGGCTTACAATGTAAGCCGAAACGTTGGCAGATAATCCTTCATTAAAAAAAATACATTTTTTTATTTTGTGTTTTTTTGATCTACCTCGACCGAACCCCAACTAAAATCATCTTAGTAAAATTAATTAATTTTCTCCTTTTTTTTTTCAAATCATTCTTCTCATCTTTTACTGTATAATCTGAAAATATTATTCTTCGTTAACTATAAACATCTATATTTATTTCTTATACATACATATTCACATTAAATAATTAAATAACAGGCACTGATAACCATGGTCGTTGAGCGCCTCTAAACCACAAACAACAACTTTAAATAATTCACGTCGTCCCCTACATACATACACGCACAAATGCAATATACTTCCATATGCACGTATTTTTTGTGCTCAGACCTTTTTAAGAAAAGTTATCAAAGGAAAATTAGGAATTATATATTCAAACTATATGCGGCTTCTTAAATAGTTATTCAAATGAGATATGTAATGAGCGGGGTTTAAATATAGCAACCGCTAAAATTATTCTCTTTTCAAAGTATTATGTATGAAAAAGTGTATGTGAAAATAAAGATGAGTAGTGAACAGTGTCAGTGAAATGAGGAAGAGAACATAGAGAGTTATGAAGAGATGAGTAAGGTGAGCGTTAAAGGGAGAAGGAACGCGCAAAGGGGAATAGATGAAGGGTTCGTAAGGAGTAGACCGTACAAAGGAGTGGTAAGTGCCTCAGGAATTGATGATATGTGCATAATGAACTACGTAGAAAGGATTGCTTAAAGAACTAGTTCTGTGGAGTGCTTATGAAGGAGTAAGTAAGGAGCTAATGAATAGTGTCTAAGAAAGGATGAAGGCAGGTGTTAATACTTCGTATGAAGGAGTAGTGAGGAGAGGTAAGTGCTTAGGAAGTTCGTATGTAGGAGTAGTGAAGAGAGGTAAGTGCTTAAGAAGTTCGTATGAAGGAGTAGTGAGGAGAGGTAAGTGCTTAAGAAGTTCCTATGAAGGAGCAGTGAGGAGAGGTAAGTGCTTCAGGAGTTCATGATTTGTGCATAAGGAACTATGCAGAAAGAACTGCTTTAAGAACTAGTTATTGCGCATATGAATGAGTTTGATGTTAATATTTGTTTTGATTTCAATAAAAAATATATAATTTTAACAGTTTTTAAATGAAAGCCTTTTATTTACTACCTTCAGTTTTCTATACTTCAAAATTAGAAGGCCTGTCCAATACTCAAAATTGAATTCCAAAATTTCATTTTTGTAAATATGCTTTAATTATTAAAAATGTTTTATAATATAAATGTAACATAATAATATTATTCTATTTTTTNATTATTCTATTTTTTAAAACTTTTCTCATAATACTAATAAACATTGTATTATATTTCTTATTAAAACCATCTATCCTTGCAAAAGGAAACCTAAATATAGAATTTTTTTAAATTTAGTATTTCAAAAATTTAGGACAATAGAGAGTGCATAAAAACACACACACACAAATATATTATGTGCTTTTCTCTCAAGCATTTCTTAGACTAAAACTACAATTTTTTATTATGTTTATATAATTTTTTATTAAAAGTATCTAATAAATGATCTTACTTATCGTTTTTAAGTTTATATAGACATCAATTTTACTGTATGCGTGTTCCAATTAATTCTCTAACGTTTAAACACAATTATCCTGGAACATTAGTAATTTCTACAACTATCATGTTAAGGAAGTTTTGACTACAAATAAAGAAGTGTATTAAAAATTTATTATAAACAAAGCTGAATGCAGTAAATAATTTTTCATGGAACATGAACTAATAAATGTAAAACAAATTTCTGACGTGACAAATCTTGAGATATCTCGATTCATGAAGATAACTCGACTCATTTAGTAGGTGGCTTTGTCTTCAACAGAAAAGTCTTCAGTTCCTCCAAGAACATTAATAAAGTACCTTAACAAACTATTTTAATTTTTTTTTTTTTAACATTTTTTTTACCCACAGTAGTTTTTTTTTCCTCAACTTAGTCCCATGGATTCTTGAAGCCAGATTTTAATTCCTTAAACTCACAGAAGAATTTTCTACAACTCGTAAACCTACCCTCTCTACCCTTCTACTTAATCTAGCTTTTTTCATTCCATCTTTATTTTCTTTCTTCTGTCGATTTCCTCGGAAAGCCTTCTTTTCTCTTTGTATTCCTTCGCTACATAATCTGAAAGATTATCATTCCTCCTTGTTCCTTCGCTCCTATATCCTTTGGTAGATTTTACCAGGCACTTTGATATCACTTGGATATATGCTACACAACTTCAGATATACTTATTGTACTTTACAGGTTCTCCACAGGTCTTCTTCATTCTTTTTCGAAGCATTATCCCATTTTGCTAAATTATTATAATATTATATATGTATCAATAATACAAGTCCATGCAATACTTATATCTTCTTTCATCGTCCTTTTTGGCTTTTAAAATCATACATATTTACTAATATATATTTCCATCTTTACTAAAAGAAGGAAAATATACTTAGCTTTTGTTGCTCTCAAGTGCTTCATTATTTTGGACTTAAAATTAAAAACCTATTTTAAGAAATTTAGATAAGATACTTGAAAATTTTCAAATTAATATTTTCTTTACATTTTTATTCAGAAACGGAGATTGAATAAAAAAATGAATGAAATTATATAATTGGCTACTGTATTCACAGATGAAGTAGGCTATGTGGAAGCCCCTGTCTCTAAGCCTACCGTGTGTGGGGGGGGGGGGTATATTTTACACGGTAATTGGCTCCAGCCTAAGAGCTTTCATAAATTTCCTATCCTCGTTAAGCCCCTGAAATGAGCGGACTTACATAATCAACTTTAATTTTCCTTAGCATGCAATTCCTCCCTACAGGAAGGGTCCTGGGTTCCCATAATGCTCTTAAGGGCTTAATGCCCTGTTATCCTTCCTATTTTTTTCCCCTATGTCTCCCCCCTCGAAAGGTGAAAATGTTCTTCAATGTTCGTCCTACCTCATTTAAAATACAATACTTCACTGAAAATGTTTTTTTCTTTTCATCAAAAGATTATCAAATAATTATTAATTAATTTATTATAAACTATATTTCGTTCAATAGCCTTTCCTAAAGTGAATCTTTCTAATAATGACAAACAATGTTTAACCAAAAACTTTAGTATTGGTACAATAAGATTCAATGATAATTATACCAGATATGTCAAAAAAGACATTGAGGAAAACTGTCGTTATACTTAACCTAAATCCCAATAAATTAAATTAATTGCAGATGCTGAAGGAACGTAGTACTTGAGTTTGCTCTCATGATAGATTTTTTAAAACTTTATAAGATTATATCATTCAGACAATATAATTGTCACTATATTGAAGTGTAAGTGTTTTTATCTTGTTACGAACAATTGAGCTTAGTTTATCTATATATGTTTGTTTATTACATCTATATTTGTTTGTACATACATGAATCGTTAAATAGTCTTCTTCTATGTCTAAAATCTTATTATTTTCATAATTGAATTAATGTCCATTCTCTAAAATGTGTTGGACAAATGCATAAGATAGCACTAAAATAGCAGCGCATTTGTCTAACCCACTATATATAGTAATTATTAAAAATTGTAAATTATTTGTGTTTATTTTCAACCCCGATGAAAAGAAAATATATTCTAGAAATATTGGCCTACGCTAAATTATCATGTAAAATTAATTCACCAAAATACTCTATATCCAACTAATTTTATATGAAAACCTGGTCGATAACTCACTCATCCCACACACAGACACACTCATATAATGACGATGAGTGAGTTATCGACCAGGTTTTCATATAAAATTAGTTGGATATAGAGTATTTTGGTGAATTAATTTTACATGATAATTTAGCGTAGGCCAATATTTCTAGAATATATTTTCTTTTCATCGGGGTTGAAAATAAACACAAATAATTTACAATTTTTAATAATTACTATATATAGTGGGTTAGACAAATGCGCTGCTATTTTAGTGCTATCTTATGCATTTGTCCAACACATTTTAGAGAATGGACATTAATTCAATTATGAAAATAATAAGATTTTAGACATAGAAGAAGACTATTTAACGATTCATGTATGTACAAACNATATATATATGTATATATACAGTATTTCGTGACTTTGACAACCACATATGAAAAGTTCTGATACCTATTTTCATCAACTACGTTACTTAGAAATTCGCTTAAAGTATTTTGCTCCTACGTGTCGGCTGACGGACTTTTGGTCCAATGAATCTAAAAATATAAAGATATTTTATCAACATGAATCGCTAATTAAGTTTTATAATTAAGAATTTAGTAAAGTTAAAAGATAAGTTAAAATAAAATTTTAAGTGGGATTTTAATTATGAAATTTATAGTCTTTAAAATGCGACATCCCCCCCCCCCCCCCATGAAAGAATGTAAATATTCATTTCTGTTACAATTAGTGATTCAGGTCAATAAAAAAAACCTTTAAAAAGTGTTTCTTGTTTAATGCCTTTGAAGATTAAATCAATGGGTATATCAGCGGGACTTAAATTTTGACCAGAAATATGTCGACAAAAAAAAATTCTATTACGGTTTCAGAAAAAGACTGAATTTATTTATTTAAACCATATAAATGTTTATTTCTAAATAAATATGTTTTACCATGTCTATAACTTTTGTTTACCTAAATTATAATTTTATTACTTTTGAATGCCTAGAACATTCATTATGTATTTAGTCTTGATTTGAAACGTTAAAACATTTCTATAGAATGCATTATTTCTCCGCGATTTATTCCATTAGATAGTAGTATCAATATATCAGTTAGTTACTGACTCTAACCAATTATCTGTTACCGGCACTGCGTGGGCTACGATCAACCGGAAAGTCTGAGGCACGCCATACTACACAGAAACTAACACCGACTAACAATAACTTATCACTGGCACGGAGGCCGCATGCGATCTGCTTTTATAACTTAAGGGAAAAGCCGAGGAGAGTCTAGAACATTCTCTTAAAGATTTCCAAGTTTTTCTGCTTAGAAGAAGCATTCTATTGGACCCTTTCTGGAGGACAGGTCTGGTCCTCACTACCCTAGTCATAAACAGTTTTTAGATAAAGGATATATGTCGTTATAAAATTAGAATTTTTTTAAGCCTCATGTCGTAAATTACATTATGTAAATTCTTTAAGATATTTCACCTTGTAGTTTTTGCTGTAATACTATATCCAAAACTACCTCAGCTAATTAAAATTGTATAGCATAAATGCATGTCAAATGTGTATTAATTTTAGTTAATAAATTTCAATTTCAACAAATTAAATAACAGTATGTCTCTTTTTTTTGTAGTAGTTCAAATTAATTTTTATTATTGTTATGCGGTACGGGTCAATAATAATTAAGAACAAAGATAAATTATAGTTAATTTATTATAATAAATAAGTACATCTACCACTGCTTATTATAATAATGTCCTTAATTAATTAATTAAAAACTAAATAAACAAAAAAGATAAATTATTTACAGCAAATGAAAAAATATATACAAATAAATAAAATTTCTTTAAAAAGAGGCTTCAGAACAGATGCCAATTACTGTCACACAACAATTCACAGTCACGGACCCGAAGATCAAAGGAATGGCAAGGCGCATTTATTACTTCATGGAAGGGACGAGGCAGGCCTAGAAGAATCTTATAGCTATTTCTAGGTAATCATAATTTCCTCTTCTGGAGTAAGGAAGCAGGTGGCCCCTTTCCGTACAGGTCTGGTCTACTCGTTACATGGTATATATAATCCATGTACTTCATATATAATTCCAGCAAACGCATCCTTCAGCTTTAGTGCTATAAAATACGTAAGTCGGGTAAGTCGTGTGACTGAGACTTTATGATTTCAAGATGAAGACTTACTAAGAGTTTATGACTTAAGATTATTTTGGAATAATAAAACAAAAAAGTAGCTCTGTTTTATTATTGATTTATTAATTTAATTTGTGTATAGTTTTTAATATAAATATTGATCCAAAATAAATAAGAATTTTTTATCAATGCAATTTTTTAATCCAAACATCTTAATGTATAGATTTATCACCTTTCATTTTAAAACTTTACTCAAAGAATTTGATTAAAATTTTTTATATTATCCTTGTTATTAAAAGCAGCAGGTGTATTATTTATATATGTGGTTATAATTTTACCTTCATCAGCATTATCATTAATGACATTTTTCAATTTATTTTTATCACTGCCAAAGAGTTTTTATTCTTCTATAAACCTTTACACATTTTCTCCAAAGAAATTCTCTTTATCTACTATATTTAGCTTTTAGAAAAATTTTAAATTAAATTTATTGTTTGCACAATTCACAACCTTCACCTAGAATAATTCAAATTTCTGCTCATCGCTCTGTCTTTAATTTTTGATATTTTTAGTGGAGTGCACTCGTTCTTCTTATTGGGACATCAAAGCGGCCATTTGTCTAAGAGGTGGGACGGGGGAGGGGTTCTAGTCGATTTACATCTGGACAAATGAAGGGATGCTCACCAATGAAGAAAAGGCAAGTGCATTTAAGTTAGTCTCCGTCCTGCCAGTGTTCCATCATGCTCAAAGAAGTCCTGCAACACATAATGCACAGTTCTCTTTCCTCTGTGCCAAATGGAGAGTAAATGAGCCTACCTCTAGGAGAGAGTGAGTTATTCCGTAGGGGGATTAGCGGTGAAATTACGAGGTAGAGAGAGTTCCCCCTCCACCACCCCCTGCCTCTTGTGTACACTAAAATGTAAATGGATGTTAAAGTGGGCTCCCTTCCCCCTCTCCTTGCCTCGTTCTCAAGAAGTCCAGGGTAGTGGGGGGTGGGCAGGGGGAATCCCAGAGAGGAGATTATGCCTGGGAATGAACTGCCTCTCCTGCTTCCTCAGGATGGCCTACCTACAGAAAACGCACTCTGAAGGAGTACCCTCGGAGTCACCCTTAAAAGACAACCCCCAGTAGAATTATATCTACATATCATTAAATTAAGGGTAGTAAATATTTATTTCTTACAATAGTATAAATATAAATAAATCTACTCTAACGCTTTTCCTTTTCAAGAGAATCATCATGCGTAACTTATCATTCAAATTTTGATATTGAAATATAGAAATATTTCTATCTACTCAGTCTTGACTCATTCTCTCTATCAAATACTATTCCATTTTAACAAAGTTAATAAATGACGTAGAAAAGTCAAGTTTAATGCTGCCATCAGATAATTAAAAAATTAATCAAACAGGAAATAGTAATAGTAACAGAAAATTAATAACAATTAATGGTAATAGACAAGGAAAAATAAATTTTGATTACTCAGTATTATTTGTGGGTAATGGTAATCAAATCACAAAGTATTTTTAAATTAACAAAAATGTAATAAATAAATATTAGTTGGGAAAAAATGAAGTAAAAGTAATTCAGTGAAATATAAGAATTCAAAAAGAAAAGTTAAGTATTAAAAATTGTTTCCAAGTTGAAATTAAAAAAAAAGAGAAAAGAAACAATTTTTAGTGCAAGGGAACAGAATAAAAAAAATCTAACTGTCCCAGTCAGGACTCGAACCTGGATCTCCTACTATCCGGGCCGGTGCATTTACCAATTATACTACCGGGACCACTCTGATAAGTTATTAAATTCCCCGCACTAGTGTCGAGAGTCTAACCTGCGAGGCCGACGAATATATCGTCTTATGCTCGGAGTAAATTATTTATTTACTTTTACATTTTTAATTTTATAAATATTATTTTTTTGTGGTATATAATCCCACATGAATTTTAACAATTTTTAGTGCAAGGGAACAGAAAACAAAAGAAATACTAATCTAATTGGATATGGTAATATATAAAATGTACATTAGAATAAATAATATTTTCAAGTATGTTAAAGCGATAATTTTACTTTTTCTACTGGATTTTCACTCGATCAACCAATCATTGTCGAACACATCGCCAAGGATTCGCCCAACTGGTGGCTCTCCGAATCGGCTAGCAGCAGAACTACATACCCGCTAGCCATTCCGACCTGATCCATTACCAGCATTTCTGCGATGACCTGGAACTCTCTTTCATGTGGAGTAGAAAATAGCGGCAAACTCGTACGAATGGACGTGAGGAAGGACTTGCTAGGCAGGCGACCCCAGAGAGCTGTTGTATTTATTTCAGTTTTATCAATTCATCTCACTATCACGGACAGAACCGACATTCAACCCACCGTCAATTTATCAACTCTCTCTTTACTCAACAGTCTCATCTTCACTTACATCCATCAACCACTCATGTATTTTCCAATCATTTTTCTTCCCCATTCAAAATTCGTCTACACCTATTAACAATATTTTATATTTTTAGGCCGAGCCCCCACCCAGTATATATTTTATTTTAAACTTATTTGGATATAATATTATAAAATGTAATTGTTTGATAATTATATTTTCACCTTTTGATTTTATTGATTAGGACATATCTTAACAAATTTATATATTGACTATTTTATTTTGCCTTTTCCTTAACCTCCCTTCCCTCTTATTTAAATTTAACTAATAGCGAACGAACGCAAAGATTAAAAACAGAGAAAGCATGATGAAGGAGTGTAAGATAGAAGCATCACTAGATATGACAGAGGAACGATTCCCTCAGCCATCGTCTAGTTCTTCTTTTGTCCAAGGTAAATATCCTGGAAGAATTTCTCATTGGTCCTACGCCATTTCCCTCCCCTATCATATTCGATCTAACACTCTCTAAAGTTACGAAAGCACACAATATGTGAAATATTTTGTGAAAAGAGTAGAGAGGTAAAGTATTCTAACACTCCTCGAAAGTTCTCTGACTACTACGTCTCATGCGTTCTTGTCTTCTTCTTAGGTTGTTTCAATACTCACATGAGCGTTAATGTGCTATCCTTCTTCATGGGCACGAGCTCTTAATTGATTATATCCTGGAAATTGAGCCTTCCATGGCAGAAAAGTTACTGAATCTCTCGTTTGTGGGAGAACACTGAATTTTCACTGATTGTTTGCATCCCCCAAGAAACGGACAAGTACATATTTTAAGGACTTATCTTAATCGGGAATCCGCCATGAATAATAAGCTCTATCATAATTCTACATCTTTAAAATGGGACACGGCTACTTCTTGCAAACTATATGACTAAACACTCCAATGCCAGTCTTCTTCCAAAGAATCTTCAACATTCAAATGCCAGACTTCTCACAAAGAATCCTCCAAATTATTCGTATAGAAAACAACCGTACAATTAACTAAACACCCATCTCAATTTAGTGGCTAAATCACTATCTGATCTACAAGGGTTAGTCAAAACTTTGTTCAAAAAGAGAACCTCACCCACCACCTTTTTGCATTTTAGACAGTTGCTAAAATGACACTTCTCAAGTATTTAGAAGATTCGGACTGCCTTGTACCTATGACCTGCCATCTCGGTGACAACTATGCTTCAAAAGGCAAAGTCTGGCATTCTCTAGGAGTAGAAATGTATCTCTCAGTAATTTGAGGTTAAAGACTTACTAAAAATCCGTAAGCACAACGAGTAACCTTGCAAAGGAAAGTTGTTGGAATTCTTATTTTGACTTGGGCATAAATTGCACATTTTTGTAGTTTAACTTGCTAGAATAATATAATTTTAATAATAATTTATGATAATTTTAATGCTGCTGTGTGTACTTTCTATTAAAACTTAATCTCACTGTTGATAACCTAGAGTAGTGACAGGCTCGATTGCTTCAGTAGATAGGATTTTTTGAAGGAGTTAAATAATTTCCTTTAAATATTGCTACAAAGCAATTCAATAGAAAAATTAATTCTTTAAAAAAACAAACAANTACTACAAATATAAATGAGGTTATTTTGTTTTTGAACAAACATTTCAGTAGTTAAAATATAATACAATTCAATTAGCAACAATTTAATATGACAGTAATAAATATAAGTTAATTCATTACAACAAAAAATTACAAAGTAACCTCTTTAAATAAATAGAAAATAACTTACAGTTAATATATTAATTAATATGTAAAAATAAATTAAATATGGTTGTTTACTAAGAGAACTCGGGCTAACTTGTTAATCACTGTAATAAGTGACAACTTATTACTTCACTGTTGCGGAAACTGCAGAGGCAAGGACCTGCCCGACACTTGAAACAAGCGATCTGCCACAGAAACTGACACTAGCTGAGACTTATCTCAGACTCGGAGGCAGCTGGCGAGGTGCTTTTATAACTTCATCGAACTGCCGAAGCAGGTCTAGAAGATTTTCATCGGAATTTCTATGTATTCTTTCTTCCCTTTCCAGATAAAGGAAGCATCTGACATCCTTCAATTTTCTGCCAACAAGTCTGGTCCTCACGCCACCTACTTAACTAGTCTTTAACATTATTTTCTAACAAGCTTGAAGTATGAATAATTATCATACCTTCTATTATCCGTCTTCATTGGTTTCTGTAAACCATCCAGAATAAGTTCTATATTCATTGGTAGTGATAACAACCCTTTAGATTATTAATGAATAATTGGTAAAGAAATTAAAACCATATGAACTCATGGTGATTAGCTTGATTTTCTTTCTATTTGTGTCGCGCAAGAGGGAAATAGAAATGTCCGTTCATGTTGAAGAAGAAAGTAGCAACTTGTTGAAGGGAATTTCACACTTGGAAGACAACTGTTCTGCACGGCTTTGGGAGTGCAATGTGCAGACTCCGGCCGTTCATCAGACGATAAGAAGGATCGTGGTGGGGAGAGGGGCGTAACAGTCCTTCTGATAGTCTGTACGATGCTGATAGTACTTCTTGAGGACATATCACACTGTGCTTCCTCGTATCGCAACGTTTAATGGCCTCTTCTGCTTCAACTTTGTCTCTCTCCCTCTCTCTCTGTCTGTCTGTATTCCCAAGGACACAAATTCCACAATATATTTCTCATGGCGAGACCAGAGGGTGAGTGGTGCAAGAAGCACATTCCTTCCAGGACCTTTATCTTGGTCAAAAGCTTGTCTTGATCATTAAGTCTCCAGCTCTTACTTACAAATGTTTAACATTCAGTTTACAATCAGTAAATGTACGATCCCAAAATCCATTCAGAATTTCTATATAACCAATTTTTTAAAAGACCCTTTCATTCATTTTATTCTATTAAAATAATTTTCAACAATTATGAATAAATGGACAAATTATATATGTATATAAAATATACGTATTATATATATATATANNNATATATATATATATATATATATATATATATATATATATATATATATATATATATATATATATATATATATATATATATATATATATATATATATATATATATATATATATATATATATATATATATATATATATATATATATATATATATATATATATATATATATATATATATATATATATATATATATATATATATATATATATATATATATATATATATATATATATATATATATATATATATATATATATATATATATATATATATATATATATATATATATATATATATATATATATATATATATATATATATATATATATATATATATATATATATATATATATATATATATATATATATATATATATATATATATATATATATATATATATATATATATATATATATATATATATATATATATATATATATATATATATATATATATATATATATATATATATATATATATATATATATATATATATATATATATATATATATATATATATATATATATATATATATATATATATATATATATATATATATATATATATATATATATATATATATATATATATATATATATATATATATATATATATATATATATATATATATATATATATATATATATATATATATATATATATATATATATATATATATATATATATATATATATATATATATATATATATATATATATATATATATATATATATATATATATATATATATATATATATATATATATATATATATATATATATATATATATATATATATATATATATATATATATATATATATATATATATATATATATATATATATATATATATATATATATATATATATATATATATATATATATATATATATATATATATATATATATATATATATATATATATATATATATATATATATATATATATATATATATATATATATATATATATATATATATATATATATATATATATATATATATATAGAGAGAGAGAGAGAGAGAGAGAGAGACAGAGAGAGAGAGAGAGAGAGTACTTATATTATCCTTTTTTATTAACAACATGTAGGAAAGATGAGTGGCACAGTGTCCAATTTTTTTTATAAATAATTTTTTTGATGTCAGTAATAGAAATAAAATATTCATGGTAATAAGAGAGATAAATACAGAATACAGCGGGCTATGTGAGGAGATATAATCCTGGAAAGGATAGTGGTCAGCAAGAGGAGATTAACCAAGATCCCGGGGGGTATGAAAGAATGACGTCGGCAAGGTACAAAGGGAGGATTAGCCAGACTGCTGGGCTTAAGACAGTTTTGGGGGTAGCTCCGGGTAAATTTACAGCCCTCCGTGGGCGGACTCCACAACGACACCCATAGATCCGCGGACACTGGGGGCACGTCCTATCCAGCCTCGTAATGGAGAGAAATATCTGAAGATGATGGAGGATTGGCTCTGCGAATGTGTGGAGTGTACTTTCGACGCCTCTCTGCAAGTCTCGTCTCGATATCCAGGTGGAAAGCGAGTATTTTCCACTTACTCCCTACTTAAGCAAAAATATACTTACTTTTGCGTGGTAGTAGAATTTTCGGGGTCAAAAGATTTTGAAACTTATTGGTAATCAACCAGTTTTTGTATGGCCAACTTTTCATCTTAAATTCCAGCCGTTCTACATTATTACATTACCAGAGCTGAGGTAGGTTACTTGTAAATCGCCTGAAAATCTCTTTGGATTCACCCATATATATATATATAATGAAATTTTAAACGAACCATGGTTTTAGGTCTTCCATTGAAGATTCGTTTATTTTTTTTCAAAACACATGCTTCTTAGTTTAAGTAGCTACTCAATGGTGAATACCTTGATTTCTGTATATCCAGTGACGTAAGAGATAAAATAATTTATCTGCAGCATTATATCAATTCAGCAGTAGCCATAACTTCTCTCCTTCTCTTATCATTCAATATTCCAGTTACACGGTTTTCCATCTCGGAGTGGCACTCACGTCTCTCGGCCTGTCCATCTCTCACTCTATCTCTCTCTCTTTCTCTCTCTCTTCCATGATTCTCTCCCCCCAACCATCGCTCGCCCCCCCCCCTTCCCCCGGCACTCTAACCTCCTCACTCCATACCCTTCTCTCACTCTCATTTTCTCCCTCGTATATATCATCAATCATCCGAAATTTATACAGCTGGCCTTCCCACCATTGTTTTGAATGGAATTACAGGCCGCTCCATCAATCGTAGACGACAAATATTGTATTACGAGTTCTTGAATCAGGGATCCTCCAGGGTTGTGATTTATACGCGACCATTTCCTTGCGGTAAATAAGGGTTTCTTATCTGGACCTCAAGCTCCCTTCGCTTGATAAACATTGGATACCAACCGATAACGTTTCTATTACAGCAATGCATCAAGATATATTTCAAGTATAATGATAACAGATGATAAAGTGCATTTTGTACCATAAGCATAGAAGATTTTAGCAGAAGGAAGAATTAGCACTTCCTCGTGGAAATAGAGCTATTTATAACGTTAGAAGCAATTTGAAACAAGTTTTAGGCGTTTATTTATTTATTTATTTGAAGCAGCATTAATAAGATGAGCATTTTTAATCAAACTTATCATTCATATTGAATTAAGAGAAGAACAGAAGAAAAGAAAAATATTTATTTCCTAAGAACCGACGCTTCGGCTTGCAATCCATGTCATCATTATGGAAACATGAACAGCACAAAAATAAACTTATTCATCACCGCTGACATTTAAGTATCAAGTCCTTTGTGGAACGAGAAAAACGAACCAAAAGGACTTTTTGCCCCTCCTGAAGAATCCTAAATTAAAAAAAATTGTTGTTAATATACATTTTTTCTGGCCATCATCTTTGGTAACATTAGCCCTGAAAGAGGATTTTACTTCCCATTTCATTTATATATATATTTTCATTTAAAATTTTATATAT
>KZ807756.1:311266-335623 GCA_000696205.2 Oncopeltus fasciatus | reverse complement strand
AAAAAAAAAAAAAAAAAAAAAAAAAAAAAAAAAAAAAAAAAAAAAAAAAAAAAAAAACTGGGCGGATTCTCTGGTTTGATTGAGAGAAAAGTAGTGTTTCTGCGGAAACGGTACCCAAAATGAGTGTACACAGGTCGCATATCAGGAAGTGTGCAGGAGAGAGAGAGAGCACACAAAAGACTTTTTGTGTGGACAAAGGACTTAACGGGCCCAGAAGAACTCCAAAGTAGGACACTTCTCTAAATAAATTCCGATTTTAACACATCTCCTACTACATCTGTTCACGGGATGAGGTGAAGCTATGTCTGCTTATCAGACACAAACGTAACTAAACACAACCGAGTTAAAACTGGTTCGAGCTTGTTGAAGGAGAGAGAGAGGACGACCTTCTATCGGCTCCATTTTATAGTTTTGCCCTTACTTTCTCATTAACTACCCCAATGAAAATCATTATTATTTTGTAGTCCGTGATTTCCCAATAGACGTACAGTCTACAATGATTAGCAGTCCGACGACTGTGCTCTTGCAGTGTCAGAGGCCGTCATGAATCCGAGTGATCAAAGACTACACATTCCTACAGGACCAATTCTTCCATTATTGTTTCTAGGTTGCTACAACGACATTTTTACGCATGCGCAATATTCTAATTCGCAAGCTTTATATTCTAAAGGCTTCACATTCTATACGGTGTACAAAGCATTAATCTCTTTCAATTTTATAGTGACAAAACATAGTTTCTTATTCTAAGATGATTTTAGTTGGGGTTCGGTCAAGGTAGATCCAAAAAAAAAAAAAAAAATTTAAAAAATACTTTAAAAAATGAATCAGTCATGGAAATGTGAACTTAGGGACAGGTCGTCCTCTCTCATCTTCATGATAGCCCTAAAGATGGCTTACAATAAAAGCCGAAACGTTGGTAGATAATCCTTTATTAAAAAATACACTTTCAACCTTGACCAAACCCCAACTAAAATCATCTAAGAATAATATCTACGGTCAAAATACTCTCCTTTTGAAGATATTTAATAATTTCAGACAATTAGAGTGTTTGTCAGGCTTTCTTATTTTAAAAATATAGGGATCTAATTCGGTATTTAGACATTTCTTTGGAAAGCCTTGAAATTATTTATTTATAGTTGAAATGATGGCCCTGAAGATGGCTTACAATGTAAGCCGAAACGTTGGCAGATAATCATTAAAGAAATACACTTTTTTTACATTTGTATTTTTTTGGATCTACCTTGACCGAACCCCAACTAAAATAATTTAATATTAATCATTTATTTAAATTTTTTTTTATGAATTTTNACTATAAATATGCAAACAATTTACAAAATAATGCTGCACAAGCAAATTATTTTCTATAAGTCTTTCGTTTCTCTAACTCTATAGAATATATTTATGAACATAAACTAAAATTCGTGCTATTAAACAATAAACAAAACTAATATACTTTTATTAATTGTTTAGCTTAGGTCTTAACCCACGGACTAAAAAGAAAAAAAAGGATAAATTCTGTCAACCTCGTAGGGTGACTTACTTTAACCTACCTCCACCCTTTTTTATTGACAGAATACACTTTAAATAAAAATAAAATCAAATGTTTGGGACAAAAAGTTTTTTCACAGGTCTTCACCGATTTTTCAAATATTTATCAAAACCACTGGGAGAGTTCGCTAATGACTGAAATCAGCTGACAAAGAAATATTATAAAGGGGAAGACAAAATTAAAAACTGATTATACCTCTGGTACTCGAGATAAAGAAATTTGTATTACACAAGACATGTAAAATATCATTTATATATTTTTATGTACAACATATTTACGAAAATTGACGGTCAACAAATTTACCTCTAAATTTATTTTTTTCTTGCTTCCATTCACCTATAATTTCTAACATTTTTTACATTTCAAATTTATAAAAAATGGAAACATTGTTTTATTATCTTTTTATTTAACGAATTGTATAATTTGACATATATATCAATGTCTTATTTTATCTTATTTTTCCCCCCTTTCCATTCAACTACTGACGGTAATAGAAAGAACCATTTACAAGTAGCGACTTTTTTATGGCATTGGATAGACTTTTCTTTATGAGTAAAATCCTGGACGCGGCAGAACTCCAACGGATCGATCCCCTTTTTTTTTGGCAATCTATAAAACCAAATGATCGATTCATATAAATAGTCGATCAATCGTTATCACTTTAAGCCAGAATAAACCTCGCTAAGTAAGTCTATGGCGGGGATGGCGGGCAGGAGGTGATTCCGGTAGGTTTGCTAAGGTTACCAAGTCAGGCAGGATGCAGCCCCGAAGTTACTGTATTCGCTTTCGAATTCCATGCCACTGCTTCAGTGGGATCCTGACAGTTGTTCCTCTTGTAATCGGGGAATCGACACGGGTTGTCTCCACGGCGGGAAGGGTGTCTCTCACAACACAGGGGTGGATTGGTAAGGGGTGGGGTGGGGTAAATGAATAACAATGCGCACCGGGAATCGATTTGCATGTATGTAAACCTCCCCCTCCCCTTATCCGACCTCTAACCTGATTTAATAAAATCAATGAAAAGAGCCAATTGCAAATATTCCTCTCACTTCGCAAGTTTTCAATGCATATTTTACCATGTTTCATTAGAAATTTGCATTTAGTCATTGTTTACATTTTTCATAAATTATCATACCATTTCTAATAATAAAAGGAAATAAAGAAATTTATTCCCGAAAAATCACATTATTATAGGTAGAACTACAGCTATTGAGGTCAACGTAAATAAGTTAATTTCCCATGGGAAATCTACTGTAATGATAAGAGACGAAAATTATCTATCTATATATGTAATATGATGTATGTATGTATATATATATATATGTATATGATATGAAATTTTTACGAATATGGGAAATTTGAAGAGAAAAGGAAGAGTGTAACTTCGAGTAATGATCAGGCTCCTCTATATTTAAAATAAATATACCTAACAGTTAAGTAAGCAAAAATAGTTCCTCTGATGTTGACGTAAAACGACGTTTTCTTTCCCATTGAGAATCTGTGAGTCAGAAACGCAATCCTTGTTCCTTAGTAATTATGAATGAAATCGTCGTTTTGTGACACGGCGGAAGGCTTTATTTACTCTGACTGTCTGTCTGCCTACGTCATCAGCACAAGATGATTTTTAGTATCTCCACAAGGTCAATGTTTGGCTTTTTTTGGGTGGTGGGGGGGAGGGGGGTGTAAAGAGAAATGATTAACCGAAAGAAATAAAATCAAAAGTGGCTGTGCCCTGACAGATTACAGTAAAAAGACAGTGTCTTAATGGCCACTGAGAACTGTGTGTGACTGGTTTTGTGGGAATAATTGAGGGGTAAGACAAACGAAGCGAGGAAGAAAGATTTCAGAAAAAAAAAAAAATACACGCAGGAGATGCGCAAACTGATCTCATTCCACAGCTTCTTAGATACCAATATTTATATTTGAACTTTCCATATATCGTCTAATCCCCATGTTCAGATTTCCAAGTAAAACTTTTTTTTAAACTTTTATTTATTTATTAAATTCTGTTGAATAAAAATCTTTTGTAATTTGCTTACAATGAAAAGTAAAAATGATATTCAATGTCAATCCTATGAGGAGAGAAGGTGACCAATGACACCACTCACAAATTATTTACAGACTATGTCCCCAAGAGGTCGAGGGGCCATCTTCGTTTGAGTCGACGGGGAGGGTTGTAGGGGTTGGAGTTGGAAGACAAGTTCTGTGCTAGTGGATTAGGATGGTATGGCAGTTTACTATGGAAAAGGCTGAAGAGGGAAGAAATGAGATCCTGAACAAAAGGGATATTAAGATCTGAATTGGAACAAATGAAACTGAAACAAATAAATTTCCATGACCCAAAACTGCACAAACTAAGTAGATTTACCATCTTTCATCAAGGTGAATATAAATGAGAGTAAACAATAACAAAAACGGCTTTGGAAGACCAATGGAGATAAATGCTAAATAAATAATAAATGCTCACAGGGGAGGGGAGAAGTGCTCAGCCATTTTAGTTCATTATTAAATATAATCTTTATTGTGCAGTTTAGCAAAAAAATTGGAATCGATTTCGTTCTATGAGTTTATTTTTTCATAAGACTAATAACAAGGAATATATTGGTGAGTATTCAATTTGATTTTCCCTGTAAACTATGCCTCACCCTCATTCAAATTCAATTACAAACCAATCCTAATAAATTTCAAAACGAATTGCAAATATCTAATTTATTTTCTTTACTTTAAAAGAGTAGGCCGACAAACTCTCACAAATACATTTTTAAATATATTTCACAATGTACGTTATTTTGAAAAATTTTGTAGAATATAAATATTAGAAAATCATTTTATTTTTCGTGACGCTAATAATTAGATTAGATTATATAAAGCTTTTAATAGGTTTTTTTTGTTGGGGTGTTGCCAAGGTAAATATAAAAAATACAATTTGAAAAAATGTGAATTTTTTAATTATCTGCAAATGTTTCGGCTTACATTGTAAGCCGTCTTCAGAGCTATCATGAAGCCGAGAGGGGACGTCCTGTCACCAGGATCCTCTATTCATGACTGTGGATGGTTACAAGACTGTAGGATCCAAGTGACACGACTCGCCTTCATGATAGCCCGAAAACGGCTTACAATGAAATCCGAAACGTTGGCATATAATTAAAAAATACACATTTTTTCAAATTGTATTTTTAGGATCTTCCTTGACCGAACCCCTACAAAAAAAATCTACTAATAATCTCTACGGTCCAAAAACTTTTCATTTGAACATATAAAGCTGTTAAATTTCTATATCTTCCCCTTCGACTGGTTTCAGCAAATAACGTACTGAACTATTTGTTTCGTGCTTAAAAGCGTCATTCCATTTCATTGCGAACTATAACCTTAAATTAGGGCGTTGGCTCACACACACACACACACACAAGTATAAATATATATACACGTTTGTGTGTGAGTCAACAACCTAATTTCACTGCCATTCGGATTGCTTTTTTGTTAATCGATGTTAAGTATTAATATGGCTGGAGGTTCGTTGGCAGCCGGGTACGTATTATCCTGAAGATATTAGCCAGGGTTTCGGCCAGGATCAGAAAAATATAATATTCCATAATTGTCGGGCAATTATTTTTACCCAATAATCTTTTCCTTTTTTTCAATAATTATGAAGTATTTTATTTTTCTGATTCTGGCCGAAACCCTGACTACTTTCTCCAGAGTTAAGTGTTAATAAGGTCATAAAGACCTTGTATATGTATAATTACATATAATGATTAAATATTTTTTGTAACTCATATCTTATATAATATATTTATATATACAAAAACGTATTTTAAGAACAGTATAATCTTCTAGTCCATTATGACATGTTTAATGCTTAACAAAAAAGTAATCCGGATGGCAGTGTTGATGTTCGCTCCTGATCGCTCCCGAACTCCTCGGATATTTGTTATATGTTACGGAACTGCATTTGATGATCTTATTTTGGGTGAAGTACAAAAGAAAATCAATCATTATCTTTTTATTTCCTCCATTTGATAAAATTCAAGTGGTTTGTCAAATATTATTTTTCTTTCTAAGATAACAAGCTTTTGTAGGGCCGTGTTTTTAACCCAATGAAATAAAAACTTTGAAAAGTCTAATGGACTCTCATAATGGTATTCATAAAAATTATAGAAGTGGATTTAGAATTTACGTGCTACATAAACATATACATTATCGTCCATTCAAACCCATGAAATTTTGAAAAATTGCTCTTACTTTAAAGCTAAGATGTTCGGATAGTGTTAAGACAAATTTAGTAAAACATGAGCTATGAATCACCAAAGAATATTTAATAATTTATTTATTAGTTGGTATACATTTTGTTCGCCTTACGACATATTCTAATGGAGTCTATGGAGAGGTTTCCAGAGAACAGTCAAGACGATTCATCACAACGCCAAGACAACACAGAAGCCGGTAAGGAATAATGACGAAGGCGAGCAGAGTTAAATACCGACAGTAACAGTGAACACATGTATTCGGCCACGAGGATGGACAATGTCCGAAAGCGCTCGCCAACAGATGATGGTTTGCAGAAACCAAAGAAGACGGATAATAGAAGGTATGATTATGGTTATATATTCATTGGTAGTGATAATAACCCTTTAGATTATTTATATATACTAATGGCTGATATTTGTCCAGA
Organism: Oncopeltus fasciatus; assembly: GCA_000696205.2. Taxonomy (NCBI): domain Eukaryota; kingdom Metazoa; phylum Arthropoda; class Insecta; order Hemiptera; family Lygaeidae; genus Oncopeltus; species Oncopeltus fasciatus. The sequence continues at coordinate 329,402 of KZ807756.1, read as the reverse complement.
CAAGTCTATGGAGAGGTTTCCAGAGAACCGTCAAGACGATTCTTCACAACGCCAAGACAACACAGAAGCCGGTAAGGAATAATAAAGAAGGCGAGGAGAAGAAGCAGCTCCATCTAGATCTAGCCTTGAAGGACTCCGTTAAGCGTAAAATGGATGAGCACTTAACAAAGTGAAGCTAATGATTATTTTCCAAACATACGAGGACGGTATCTCTAGAGGAAATCTAGAGAATATGTTTCACTCCCGTCTGTTCCGGTAATGTGCCTACTTCCAGCAACTGGAGAGAGATACATAACCCATTGTATGTACAAATGCCCGATACCTTAGCTAAATGTAAATGTGTTAGGTGGTTAATGTCGCTGGACTCCTCAGCCAAGGGTCCTAGGTTGAAAACTCACAGTGAAGAGCTGTCTTTGTTTCTGTTTCTGATTATCCTCATGATTCTTTGTGTGCTCATTAGGCGACACTCTTCATTGAATGAGGGAGTATGAAGCAAGATGAACGGTGAGCTGACAACATACCTTCTCTATGTGCCCTGGGTCGATAGTATACACATATTTAGGGTGTATTTCCCACTGGTCCTCGATTGCAGAAACGGTTTTTTTGTTATTGTTTTTTCGCTAGGTTATTTGACTCATTAATAACATATTGTCGTGACATTCTACATATCAGGAGCTCTTTAATAGTCCTGAAGCAGTTAAAACAACTTATATTACTTATTTCATTAAAAATAGATATACATAAGATGACTGATCTTAAAAAAAAAAAGGACAATGAAGATAAAAGTCTATTTAAAGAAGGTGTGGCTGACTATTGACAAGCCGGGAGATAAGTGGTGAGGGGGGCGATAAACTTTTCCAGGTCTTTTAAAATACCTTCCTTGTCATGTGCCTTTTGTATAAAAAAAAAATGGAAATTTTTTTTTTAAACTTAGTATGGTTAATACATTTTTTCAAAGACTAATAATAACAATGCGAATAATCAGTTTGGACTTCCTCTAACCTCGCAAAGTTACTAAAGTTACTAGTAATAGTATTCAGAGTTACACGCTTAAATATATAAATATTAATTTAGTTGTGGTTTATTATCCCACCTAAATTTTAAACAATTAATGCGAGGGAATAGAATGAAAAATCTATCTGTCCCAGCCAGGACTCGAACCTGGATCTCCAGCAGGACATCCAGGTTCGAGTCCTGGCTGGGACAGAAAGATTTTTCATTCTATTCCCTCGCATTAACTCTTAAATATATTTTTTGATATTCGTAAACAGTTTATACAACTAAATTCTGTCGATGAACTAGAATTTTGTGTTGTCCAGAGTTGTCGTCATGTAAAACAACGCCTACAAGTGAATGATTCATTCGTGAATCCCTGTTTGTGAAGCTCTCTGAGCTTTTACTCTAATATTTTCGCACGTGATTGACCAACATTCTCCACTTTTCATCACCCACAATCAATCAAGTCAAAATTAGTTGGATTTCATTTGCTTTCAGCAGCAGTTCACCAACATCAATTCATTTACCATTTCATCTTCCGGGTTGGACCGAGTCAAATTGTTGTTATTTGCCGAGCTTTCGCACATCATGTGATGGCTTCTTCATGATTTCCGGTCCAACCCGGAAGATGAAATGGTAAATACATCTGACGACCGACGAAGCCTACGTGAACATCTAACATCAATTCAGTTTATCAGTCTTTCGTTAGTTAATGTATATAGTTTTAGTTTTATGATTAAATGGCTGATGTTTAGTGGCACAGCGATGTTCAGAGATGCTGTATGACAGCCTGAACTGGACATGTCCTCTGCCCGACTGTGAAGGTCTGGTCGGTTGGCACACTTGTGTGCAGACCTTCCGTCAAGAGCTGTAGTCAGAAAGAAGTTATGTCAGACAAGAAGGATGTTCCTGGGTCATCTGCACGACTTCTGATCGGCGCCTTCCTGGACCCGGTGTTCGTCATACCCCAGTCGCTATTTCACCCACCTAATTGAAATGGAAGTTGAGGTATCAATGACCCTTATGTTTGATATCCCTTCCCCTTTTTTTTTGTGTTCATCTTCATCGATTATTAAAAATTTATCGAGATTTCCAACAATTTGCTGGCTTAAATAAGATTCATCATTTAACAGCAAAATATCCGGAGCGAACGGAAATACTTTTTCCCCCTATCCAATACCTTACATATACATTTAATATGTAATTGTTATACATATTACATTTTTGGAATAAAAATAGAGTGGGTTTAACATGACAGTGAACACTCAAGCAAAATGAAGATCCCATGTAGAAAACCTGTATTCTAAGAATAATAGTTCAATGTTTAGCAACTCTGTTTAGTTCTAATAGGAATATAATGTATTCTAATTTACATGTTGCACGTGGTACATACGACCGTATATACTTATGCTTCCCTTGGGAAAGCTCATTTAAGCCTCATTGCAGGAATTTGCAGACATTCTTCAGGGCTAAAACTCGGGAAGAGGTATTCATTTACAAATGCCATATAATGCCCGTATCTTGGGTGTAGGGAGTTTCGTAACTTGACATCGCTATGCCTCTATCAACTTGACATTCAGCTACCCGTAAAAAACAACTTTATGATTGCGAAAGAAAGCATTTTATAACGGTCGTAAAAACTCTTTGTGGTAATTTACTTTAAAATATACTTGTGATAAGCGAGTTCAGCGAAGGTCAGACTACTAGGGGAAAAATGTAGCAGGCCTTAAGAATTCGGCTTATTTCCTGTTGGGGATGATGCGACTTCAAAAAAAATTACAATTGAAGCTAAAAAAGTGTCTATTATAATATATATATATATATATATATATATATATATATATATATATATATATATATATATATATATATATATANATATATTCATACTAGCTCTAGGGGTAATAATTTTTGAAAATTGTACATTTTTGTGAATAGCCTGATTTTTCTATGCTACTGCCTAACACATCGTGAAAGCCTTAGAGAACTTCTGAAAACAAAAATCAAATCTTTCTAATAAACGTTATTGAATTTAATGAAATTTACTCTACTTTGTTCCTCTTACATATTTAAGAGTCCTACTTTAAAAGTACCTAATTATTTACTAAAACTGCTCCGATCTGGATACGGCAGACATTCTCGTAATGAGAGGCTAATTGAGCAGCTTGCTGTTCCATTAATGTTTTGCAACAAAATGAAATCCTGCACATTCCAAAACCTCTTTCATTCTGAATGACTGGCAAATCACTTGCAGACGTAAATACCTCCCTGCAATCCCATTAATGGTCATGGGGGGGGGGGGGCTTAACGAGCGTTATTCCTGAATTTTGCAGCACTATGGTATGAACAAATTTATTCATTCAGCTTATTCTCATGACTGACTTCTTCCATCCTACCCACTACATACCGAAATCTACAATTAAAAAAAAATCTTTATATGTGTTTGTATTAGTCAGCCAGTCAACGCTTTAAAGGAAAAAGTTTTTATTTTTTTTTTTTCCGTATGAAATTCGGCAAGTAGCTCTGTAAAAGGCTACCTCGTACTAATAGGAGTGGTAGATTACCTGTCAAGTCGAGTAAAGAACAATTTTTTTTTCGCTTCAGAAGGCGCATTATTTAGTTTAGTGCACTAAAACTCAACACGAATGTGTTTACTGGTGAAAGGTGTGTTCTGTAACTGTAACAAATGGCCAGGAAAGTTGTATTGCAAGTATCATCAGGTGCTAAGCAATTCCCATAGTATACGCAGCTACGTATAAACTCGGACATTTTTTTTTCAACTCAACAGTGCGTTATTTCCTCAAAAATACTAAACAATAGTAAAGAATTAATAAGATCGTTCGTATACAGCAGAATGAGGAGAGCAATGGGGTTACAAAAGGAATCGACTGGGAAATTTCTATTGAATTCAGTAATGGATAGTCTTAAACGCAGGAGTTGCGTAAACTAAGTAGATTTAGTATTTTTCCATCGAAGAAAAACATAGATGAAGGTAAATAGCTAATTTTATCTAACAGAGCCGTGGAAGACAATCGCTGCGATAGGTAAGACATTAAAACTGACTCAAGGCTGCACGGAGAAGGGAAGACTGGGGGAAATGAAAATATATAGATAATAATCTTTCTAAAAAAGTTTTCCAATTGTGTTCCATAAATTATAGTCAACAAATACAACAAATAACAATTATATTCGTAATTCAATTCAATCTTCCTCTACACCCCCCTCCTCTCCAACTCATCCGATTTCAGCTAATCATCAAATCATACATACCATTCTACATTATAATATAAAAAACAATTACAGAATATGTTTCATATGTTTAGTAAAAGTAACGGTAAATCGAAACTACACTTTTAAGTGAAGTTTTACGTGTCAGAGCGAAGTTTTTGAATTTAAGAATCAAAGAGTATGATGGTCTTTTATTTCATCCATTTTCATTTATTAAATATTTTCCCTAAAGTATATTGTTATAGAACATTATAGATTATATTTTAATATAATTTAAATATAATATTATATGAAACAAAATTATACATATATAAATTTTTTACGGACAATAATTTTAGCTTTTTCTATGATGGACCATTGAATATCAGTAGTATTTTTTAAAAAATCAAGTTGTGATGGCAACGTGAATTGCATGATTTCACATAGGTGAATCTGCTAAAATTGCAGAAATAAGAGCGCTAACACGCAACTATATGTAGTGCACATATTCCAGGTTACATTAACATTTTAAATCAACCTTATTTTTATCCTCTATGAATTTAGATCAGGGAAGATCTCAAGAAACTATATAGAACTAGCGCAATGTTTGCAATTTTTTTTTTTTTTTTTAGTCCTTTGTTTAATAGGATATTTTAATAATTTTGTAGGTAGAGAGATCTACCTGTATATATATAGGTATAGCCTGGAAAATCTAAATTAAAAAATGAGATATTATTTATTATTTTAGGTATCAATGACCCTTATGTTTGATATCCCTTCCCCTTTTTTTTTGTGTTCATCTTCATCGATTTGCTTAACAAAAAAGTAATCCGGATGGCAGTGTTGATGTTCGCTCCTGATCGCTCCCGAACTCCTCGGATATTTGTTATATGTTACGGAACTGCATTTGATGATCTTATTTTGGGTGAAGTACAAAAGAAAATCAATCATTATCTTTTTATTTCCTCCATTTGATAAAATTCAAGTGGTTTGTCAAATATTATTTTTCTTTCTAAGATAACAAGCTTTTGTAGGGCCGTGTTTTTAACCCAATGAAATAAAAACTTTGAAAAGTCTAATGGACTCTCATAATGGTATTCATAAAAATTATAGAAGTGGATTTAGAATTTACGTGCTACATAAACATATACATTATCGTCCATTCAAACCCATGAAATTTTGAAAAATTGCTCTTACTTTAAAGCTAAGATGTTCGGATAGTGTTAAGACAAATTTAGTAAAACATGAGCTATGAATCACCAAAGAATATTTAATAATTTATTTATTAGTTGGTATACATTTTGTTCGCCTTACGACATATTCTAATGGAGTCTATGGAGAGGTTTCCAGAGAACAGTCAAGACGATTCATCACAACGCCAAGACAACACAGAAGCCGGTAAGGAATAATGACGAAGGCGAGCAGAGTTAAATACCGACAGTAACAGTGAACACATGTATTCGGCCACGAGGATGGACAATGTCCGAAAGCGCTCGCCAACAGATGATGGTTTGCAGAAACCAAAGAAGACGGATAATAGAAGGTATGATTATGGTTATATATTCATTGGTAGTGATAATAACCCTTTAGATTATTTATATATACTAATGGCTGATATTTGTCCAGACAAGTCTATGGAGAGGTTTCCAGAGAACCGTCAAGACGATTCTTCACAACGCCAAGACAACACAGAAGCCGGTAAGGAATAATAAAGAAGGCGAGGAGAAGAAGCAGCTCCATCTAGATCTAGCCTTGAAGGACTCCGTTAAGCGTAAAATGGATGAGCACTTAACAAAGTGAAGCTAATGATTATTTTCCAAACATACGAGGACGGTATCTCTAGAGGAAATCTAGAGAATATGTTTCACTCCCGTCTGTTCCGGTAATGTGCCTACTTCCAGCAACTGGAGAGAGATACATAACCCATTGTATGTACAAATGCCCGATACCTTAGCTAAATGTAAATGTGTTAGGTGGTTAATGTCGCTGGACTCCTCAGCCAAGGGTCCTAGGTTGAAAACTCACAGTGAAGAGCTGTCTTTGTTTCTGTTTCTGATTATCCTCATGATTCTTTGTGTGCTCATTAGGCGACACTCTTCATTGAATGAGGGAGTATGAAGCAAGATGAACGGTGAGCTGACAACATACCTTCTCTATGTGCCCTGGGTCGATAGTATACACATATTTAGGGTGTATTTCCCACTGGTCCTCGATTGCAGAAACGGTTTTTTTGTTATTGTTTTTTCGCTAGGTTATTTGACTCATTAATAACATATTGTCGTGACATTCTACATATCAGGAGCTCTTTAATAGTCCTGAAGCAGTTAAAACAACTTATATTACTTATTTCATTAAAAATAGATATACATAAGATGACTGATCTTAAAAAAAAAAAGGACAATGAAGATAAAAGTCTATTTAAAGAAGGTGTGGCTGACTATTGACAAGCCGGGAGATAAGTGGTGAGGGGGGCGATAAACTTTTCCAGGTCTTTTAAAATACCTTCCTTGTCATGTGCCTTTTGTATAAAAAAAAAATGGAAATTTTTTTTTTAAACTTAGTATGGTTAATACATTTTTTCAAAGACTAATAATAACAATGCGAATAATCAGTTTGGACTTCCTCTAACCTCGCAAAGTTACTAAAGTTACTAGTAATAGTATTCAGAGTTACACGCTTAAATATATAAATATTAATTTAGTTGTGGTTTATTATCCCACNTATAAAACATAATATATGGAAATATATAACTTTTCTGATTCTTAATCTTAAAAAAAAAAAAGAATCTATGATGGACTGTTGAGCGGTAATATGTAATGTGGTAAATATGTCTAAATGTATTTAGACATCTTATAGCAAGCTCTTGTATGTATCAATTTTTAGTTGAAATCAAATAGAAGCTACCCAAGGTTTTATACCAGGTAAGGGTAGACCAAAATTTCTAATCGTAATATATTCCTCATTATTTGAGTTAATACAAATTTACAGAACACAATGGGTGCAAAATGTCATTTTCTAACTTTCATATTTAATAGCGTTTTCACGAAAAACTCATATTAAGGAAGAAATTTAGGAATGTATCTTCAATTGGTGAGCTCTTCCCCCACTCCATCTTCCCGGCAAGTCTAGAGCAAACTGTAGTGGTCTTACCTTCTACATTCATTGTTCACAACGGCTTGTAAATTAAGTTTCCTCATCAAATATTCATCTTTATGGTAATATGGGAAATCTGCTTAGATTACAAAGCTTCGGTGTGACAGATGCAGAATTGTCCGAAAAGATGCAGTGATTTTTTTTTTTTTTTTTAAGGATTGAAGGATAACTACTTTATTTTTTAATACCAAATTTATATAAAATTTGTCCAAAATTACAACTTTTTTTATTTTAAATTAGGTAATGCAGTTCATGGAAGTTTGGGGGATCAATAATCTAACATTAAAAAATAATTTTCCCTAATTAACAAGGAGTGGGGGGGGGAGGGGGCCAAACTGTAATCATTATTAATATTTTGGTTTATATGAGTTCTATTAAAAAATAAACCCCAAAATAAAATGATTTATTAGCTAATGTAATAAATAAACCCACGGGGAGACGTGAAAAATGAGGTGAGAAGGGGTATTAAGAGGAGGGGATGTAAAACAAGTGAAGTACCAGAATGAGGCAGGAGCAGGGCCTACTGACCTCTGAGGCCGCTCAATAACCCCGGCAGACAGCCCGTACCCTTCCACTTCCAGTTTTGGGGCGAGCTACACTCCGTCGGGGCGATTCTCTGGGGTTGGAGGAGCGACCCTTCCAGCACCATGCTCTATGTCGTCGAGTATCTGCTAGGAATACTGTGCGGCTGTCTGAGTCCCTCCCTCAGCATCCTGAGGTGTGAACGAGACCACACAGTCAGCTCTGCAGGTGGGAGACATCTTCTCAGAAGACCGGAACTCATAAAGTCATCTCGGCAACCCGAGGATGGTGGGCTTAGGAAGAAACCGATTATTGCTAATGTCATACTAACAAGACTCTTCTTCAAAAGATCCTTCGGCAAGTTTATGAATATTAGTTTTGTAAGACGTATAATTCATTTATTAATAGGAAATAAATAAGAGTAATCTATCTGAAAAATTAAATTCATTAACCCCTAAAATTTGGTATTATACTTCTTAAAACAGGTAGAATTCAAAAATCGTAAATTGTTTTACGATCATCGCATCAATTAAAGCGAGGGAATAGAATAAAGAAATCTATCTGTCCCAGCCAGGACTCAAACTTAGATCACCTGCTTTCTGGGTCGGTGTGTTACCGGGGGAATAGAATACCCTACGAGAAAGACGAATACATCGTCTTATGCTCGAAGGAGCGGACATTGTCTAGCTATTTATCGTCTAGCTATTCTATTCTATTCCCTCGCATTAATTGTTTAAACTTTACGTTGGATAATAACCACAACCAAATAAATATTTATAAATAAATAAAATAAAAAGTAAATAATGAGGGTCGATAAATAGCTAGACAATGTCAGCTCCTTCGAGCATAAGACGATGTATTCGTCTTTCTCCTGGATTAGGCTCTCGCTAGTGTGTTGGGAATTTAAAAAGTTATCTAGCTCGTCCCATTGGTGTAATGGAAACATACCGGTCCGGAAAGCAGGAGATCCAGGTTCGAGTCTTGGCTGGGACAGATGGATTTTTTATTCTATTCCCTCGCATTAATTGTATAAAATTTACGTGGGATAATAAACCAAAACTAAATTAATATTTATATTTTACATTGTATTTTATATTTACCACCAGGCAGTAGATAAACACGACGAGGGGAAGAGTGGGGGAAGCACTCCATCTTTGGGGTTGCATTTCTTAATATATAATAAAACTTTTCGTAAAAATTTACAGATCTATAATCTAGATAATGTAAGAAATTCAATCTAATCTACCCCCCACCCAAAACAAAATTTTAAGTATGAACCTCGCTAAATCCTCCCATCCTCCCATTCAACCAATTTTAATATTTACGATTTTTTTTACAAATGTTTGCAGATATAAAAAAAATTCTCAGTTTGTTATTTTAATTTTAAAAATTGTAAATTTTGAACGGGTCCAGTTTTTAGCCTCATCTATGTTGGATCGAAAAAAAATAAAGGAAATTTTTTCAAAAGTAATTAAAAATTAATGGTAGTCTACAATTATAATTATTAATAGTCTACAATTATAATTATTAATTATAAATAGCTAGTTATCTCTTAGGGAAATCTCTAAAGAAAATGAATTATTTATACGGGTGTTTTCCTGCAGACATTTGGTTGTCAAATTTTAAAAATAAATATTCAATGACAGGAAGGAACATTCTACAGGATTAGTTAAATAAAAATTCATGAATATTTATGTCATTCCATGAAGGCGGAAAAAACATATAATAGGTGTTGATTAGCCATTTTCTAATGTTTATGTTTTATATAATGTTTACGACAATTACATGGAATAGATGACTTTTAATAATGCAGCAAATAAGGCACTACGTCACTTTTCCTTTTGCTCAGTGTAGAGCCTTACGTACAGCTTGGAAAATCACAAGTAATTTATTCTCACTTTTGTCAATCTTTATTGAAACTAGCAACTGATTCTGCAACTAGGGAATTAGTGATTGCGACCGAACATTTCTTTGAAGTTTTCACGAGGATTCTCCCTCGACAGTAGCTTATGGCAGACAAGTCCTTAGAAGGAGAGGATTGGAGATCCTGGAGAGACTGACCTCGAAGCCCACACTCCTCCTGCGGCAACTCCAAACTTGGCAGAACTCAGTCCGAAAGACATTACCCCATTGTCCTCTTGCACATTTCTTCAGAAGTCTTCACGAGGACTCTCCCTCGACAGTGGCTTATGGCAGAAGTGTCCTTAGAAGGAGAGGATTGGAGATCCTGGAGGGACTGACCTCGAGGCCCACACTCCTCTCGCGGCAACTCCAAACTCGTCAGAACTCAGTCCGAAAGACATTACCCCATTGTCCTCTTGCACATTTCTTCAGAAGTCTTCATGAGGACTCTGCCTCGACAGTGGCTTATGGCAGACGTGTCCTTAGAAGGAGAGGATTGGAGATCCTGGAGGGACTGACCTCGAGGTCCACACTCCTCTTGCGACAACTCCAAACTTGGCAGATCTCAGTTCGAAAGACATTACCTCATTGTCCTCTTGCACATTTACGGAAATAGCTCAACTGTGGCTCTAAATAATAGGAATATTTTGTAAAAGTATTCAATTCAAGTATGCAAAATTTATGAGACTCAAAACTCAGAAAATATTACTTTCCCTACTCCACTGTATAAGCAAGAGAACAATTTGACATTAAATGCGATATCGAGTTTTAATTTAAGTAATCAAATTGAATTTCTCTTAATTTTGTCAATAAAACACATATTTTAAGAGCATGACAGCGAAAATTAACAATTTGAGGTAGAGGTTTAGCAATAATGTCAACTTTTATTATAAACCGAATATGCAAGTCGCTTTAATGTTTGGAGAGTTTAATGCTGAGTTCGCCACTGAGAGAAATCGGACGAAAAGGAGAAGAGGATTACTTGAGATATCAAGAACGCGTACAGATAATCTTCCCCATGAAGAAGGCGAAATATCCATTTAGTGCAATAAACCTCAAAACAGAACAGATTTATTTCGAAAGACACAAAATATATATTCTCTTATAACGTGAAGGTTTATAAGATGGGGAAGTTCTAGATGGGAATCTTAATCAAGCGCAATTCGCTTAGTTTAGACATTACCGGTGTGTCCGACTTTTTTTTTTTTTTTTCTCGATCCATCCATTCACTGAAGATTAAATTCCCTTTCCTTTCTCTGATTGATACCTTCAAGGTTTTACCGTAGAAGGTCATTCACTAAAAGGAACCATTCACTGTGCCAACATAAATAGCTTGCTTTCTCATATATATATATAGNTATATATATATATATATATATATATATATATATACAGTCTGAACAAAGTTGTATCCTTTGCAATAATTTTTTTTTTTTTAACTTGTATTTTAAGAAACTGCTGTATGAGTCCATTGGTGTGTAGTAGGGGAGGGGATTTAGTTTAATTACAAATTCTAATGTATTTTTTAGTTATTTCGTAAATTAATAAGTGAGAATTAAAAAAAAACAAAAAAAAAACAAGTCTTTCAAAAGTCGCATGAACCCATTTTCAGTAATGCAATCTATAACAGACTTCTACTACGGGGTACCCCCGTACACCTGTTTGTGTGAATGTCAAAATAGCCATCAGTTGATGGCTGAAAGTGGATGGGGGGGGTCAGAGAGGGACCAATTAAATTTATAATTTAAAGTTATATCCTCGTTATTATTAGTATTACGGAAATTCTAGAACGAAATAAGTTTAAAATGTAATAATATAACTAGTATAGTCTACAAAAAAAACATGGACTCAGAAATATGTTTAACAATGTAATTACGAACGTCGTACGATACTTCTAATTTTTTTTAATTATATAAAAGCAAATCTTTTTATTTAGGCTATTTATCACTATCAATAACTTTCAGTTGAAATCTGATTAAGAGAGAGGGTTAGAGAAAGGCTAATATTGATAACCTTATATTATATATAATATCTTTGATATTATTTGAGGTAGGAAAAAGTTTAAAGAACATAACAGGTGTAAATTGTAATATTCTAATAAATATGTTCTACAATATTTTGGCGATAAACCCCCCCCCCTCATCCATCCCCGTAGCAAACCCTCCAGCTTGTAAATTAAATGCCTTCATTTACTCTTATTTATATACATCTTTAATGACAAGTGGGAAATCTGCTGGTATAATGCAGCTATTTTAAATTTGATCATCCTCATAAACCCCTCTTCTTCTTAGATGATTTCAAGCATTGAAAAAAAGAAAGCTTTAAAACTACATTTGGTTGCTTTATTCTAAAAAGTGCGACTCCTAGAGCGAGGAGAAAGGTATATGTATAATTTTGGGCGGATCATTTTTGTGTTCATGTTTATTTTGCAATCCCCTGACTAATACCGGTGATAATTAGTTGAAATTTGTCATATGGCCAAGCTAAAAAGCTTGATTACCTTTAGAATTGAATAAGTTGACTTGTAATGTCTCAACTCACAAATGAATTTGTTTACGATTAAGAAAACCTCAATAGTAACCATTCGAAGGTTATTTTTCTTATTTTTAATTTTTTTTGGCATTCTCAGAATTCTTAATAACAGTAATTGATAAAAATGGAAGTAATTTCGGAAAAGCCCATTACTCAAATAATCTGAAGACAAATTTAATTAGCTGTGAAGTAAAATACAATACTTAGACGAGTAAGAAGAGGAATGTAATTTTGATTAATTTTCTTTTTAAAAAATGTATTTTTTTTAAAAAGTAAAATTAGATAATCAGAGGAAACGCGTTCATGGTCATATTCATGGAATCATGTTACATAGGATACCGACTGGAGAAAGAGACGATCGATTAGAGACGCCGAGATGGAGTTACAGAGGACAGAGAAATAAGTAGATGTGAGATTGAGGTGATAATGTTATCAGTAGTGTGGGTGTAGTTATCAGAGACCTGATAAGAGGACATAAAGGCCACCAGGAAACAGCAGAACTCCCCAGCCAGGGCCTTCTCTCTGCCTGCTCATCCCGTTCCCACATTATTTTTATGTAATTTTTTGTTATTTCTTCCATTTTTTTCGATTCTCCCAAAAAATTTGAAAAAACCGGAATCATTTCATTGTGTAGGTGTGCGCCCATGAGTGTGTGTGTGCATGCGATATGTCAGTTAGCGCGGAACCAAAAAAAGTTAGGCCACATTTAAAATTCTTTTAAAGTTATAATTTTTTAAAAACAAAAACAAAAACCAATAAAAACCCTACAGTTTTATATTTTTCTATTTAAGCCTTCTGAAGATTGTAATGTAGAATGCAGCACACGTAAGTGAAAAATTTAAAAATAAAGAAATTCTTCTTTAAAACCTGTACAGGGGCATTATTTAGGCATTTGTTAAATTTTTATTTTTTTTGTAAAAGGCATAACTTGTACCAACAATTACATCCGCCTAATTAAAGTAATATATTCCAGTAAACTATAGCCATTCATACTTGATTTTCTTTTGTAATATCTTAGGCGTGTAAATTTGCTCTTCGACCTATGAATGTGCTTCGCCCTCGGAGTACAGTTAACAACGCTAGGCCCTTGACAAAGCTCTTAAGTCCTTAAGATCAAGCCTTCGCGATGTCTTCGGTCCTGAACAATCGCCCTTCCAAAGTATCGTGATCTGCTGAAGGAGAGTACCAAACGTGTCTCCTCTCTCATCAGATAGGTGGGTCACACTCTCTCTCTTCTCTCCCTCTCCCTCTCTCTCTTTTCTCTCTCTCTCTCTTCTCTCCCTCTCTCTCTTTTCTCTCTCTCTCTCTTCTCTCCCTCTCTCTCTTCTCTCTCTCTCTCTCTCTTCACTCCCTCTCCCCCCTATCTCTCTCTCTCTTTTCACTCCCTCTCCCCCCTACTCTCTCTCTCAGAGACAGAATGCATATAATGTCCACCAGCATTAATCGTCACCTTTTGAGGCAGTAAGTCTATATTGGCCAATTACTCCGATTTGTGTCCATTTTAAATAGTTAAAATGAGAATTTTACCTTGTCATATAGTTTTAACTTGTCGGATTATTGTCTTGAAGGAAAATGTAATAAAAATTCCATAGCTGGCTTCTCTCCTCTCCCACCCACCACCTTTGTTTAGATGTTATTTCTTTTAATGCGGTCAGGCAGCATGCAAGACATGTGGGTCACGAGCAGGTAGCGACTGCTCTTCAGATGATATCACTGTCACTTCCTGGCTGCAATTATCACTGTTACCCATTGATAACAGTTATCAGGCATTCTGAATATTAGGCTTATCCTTGCTATTCTCAAGGTCTCCGAGAGTGCCCCTTCATCAAAGGAACATCTCATTAAAGCTGTTAATGGTTACATAATCCCCGGTGAGAATTCTTCCTCATCATGTAAGCAATTATTATTTTATGTATTTTCCTTGGTTTTTGTTTTTTAAATTAAGAGTTATCCCAAGGCAATTTGCTTATTCAAATTCAGTAACTTTTGGTAATAGCATTCAATGCCATCATCCACTAGAAGCTGAGTCTTTGGTTAGAAGGGATTAAGCTAGATTATGCTTTCGAGCTGAGAACCTAATTTAAAACTGGGAAATTTTATCAGTCTTAAAAGGTATAAATTAAAGGTTATAAATTTTAAATTACTCAAAGAACAAAACGATTACACCTATCCATATGAGATTGGTGTCATTTCGACAAACGCGTGGATCTTTAGATTAAATTTACTTGAAATTAAACGTTTTCCCGGGAGGAAATCAAACAATTCAAGCGAGTCCCGAATTGACTTGTGTATGTGGTGTTACCCCCTTATTTTGTAAAAATAAAAATGAAATTCAGGTTTTAGGCTTTTCATTGCTAGCTCTCAAAAATCCATTTTTAGTAGAATCCTAATGAACGAAAACGTTTATCCAGTAAAGATGTGGTTTGTGTGGATAATTATTATTATTATTAATATTAATACCCAAATACCATAGATTTATTGTCTTATTGTATTCGTAGCTAACCTACTTAATTAATTATAAAAAAATTTTGCAGAATAATTAGTGAAATAATTTCCTGGTCTAATTAATAATCCAATTATGAACATTCTAAAGGGGTAAAGTTAAGGATTAAATTTTTTTTTTTTTTTTTGCTGTGTTAGCCTCCCTTGCAACCACTAGGGTCATTGGAGGGAGGGGCTATCTACAGGTTGCCACCCCATTTTAAACACCCATGGCTCAGGACAAGCTTCTAAATTATAAATAAAAGATTGACCTGGGCGGGATTTGAACCCGCGGCGTCAGGATTGCGAGACCCGTACGGATCCCCTGAGCTATCCCGGCGCCCCATGATAAAATCTTAAAATAACTTTAATTTCGACAATTTTTTTAATGCACACCTACAGACTTCTTTGGACAATAAAAACTACACTTTTAATTGTAACTACATTTTTTGTTGTAATATATCGTATGTATCTGTGCCTCAAAGAGGTGGTTTTTTTAATTCACCCGTTTCAAGATAACTCTTAAGCTCTCCATCTGGGATAAACTGATTACTTAAATGTAAGTGTAATATTGTAATAGAAACAGCTAAACTCTAGTATTGAAATCAAAGTTGTTTTGTTTACTGTATTTGATTCTTAGGTTATGGACTATGTTTAGGTCCAAGGCTTGGTGGAGTGCGGATGGAGCAGGCACATGCGCACTCCACAATGAAGCCTTCCTTCGAGAGTATGCACAAAAGCCTGCAATAATGACCACGGGAGAGCTATCTTAGTGGTGCCGCTGCCGGTGCCGGTGCTCTTGGGGTTGCCCCTCTTTGGGTTCTCCCTCTGCTCTTCTGCCGTCCCCTTCCCTCCATTACGGTGAAGGAATAGCCATTTCTCACCGGTATTAAGGCAATAATGACCCTAGTGGTTGATTTGCCAAAAAAAAAAAAAAAAAAAAAAAAAAAGATTCTTAGGTTAAGTGATTTCGCTCGAGATATTGTTTACATGGCACTAATCAACGTTAACCTCGGTGCCAAAGCAGTCGGTCGTCTTTGGAAATTCGGTCGGGGAATATCTACCCTCAATATCAGATTTATTCTCTGTCAAAAGATTTTTAGTTTTGTGACTCATCGATTCATCGATTAGCAACCTATGGATACTTGGAAGCATCGATTCTTATCGGCCAACATGGTTTCTGACAATCTGGCGACTAGATATTGTTACAATTATCACTCTTCTCTTCCAGTATTTTCACATATACTCAGCTAGGATAGGTTAATTATTATTTTAAAATGTGAATTTGTAATTTTCAGTAAATTTATGACAGCAAATTTATTTTCAATCAACTTAAATATTTTTCTTTGTCAATTTATTTGTGTAATTGATCAGACAAAATAATTTGGTCCAATATTTGATCAAAATAAAAAGAATAAATCTTCAAATATAATTAATTTAATACAAAAAAATTATATTTATTCATTTGTAAGTGATATTTTTTTTCTGCTGAGAAACTAAATCGAATAGCTAATATATTAATAGGAATTTAGATAAATATATACTAATATTCACTTATTTATGTACACCCAATTGTAAAGTGTATGTAAATAGGATAAATAAATATATTTTTGTCACATGGAAGCTGCATAATCAAAGTAGAATGCTTCATTTATATTTTAGTTATATTGAAATTGGAAATTAATTAAAGTAACACCCAACCATAATTTTTGGACCTTGGATGTGCATCCTGAGATCGAACGAAAACCGGTTTACAAAATGCATTTTTACAGCACTAAAAACTTCAAAATTCAGTGTCCTACAATAAGAAATAAAATATTTTAAATTATCCTTAGTATATTTAGGAAATAAATAAAAAAAACATAGAATAATGGAGAAGAAAACTGTATTTGTGAATAACAATTTTTTAGTGCAAGGGAATAGAATAAAATATCTAACTGTCCCAGCCAGGATTCGATCCCAGCCAGGACTCTGTCCCAAACAGTTAGATTTTTCATTCTGTTCCCTTGCACTAAAAATTGTTAAAATTTACGAGGGATTAAATACCACAATAAAACTAATAATGATGAATTTGTGAATGTGTTTTTTGTGGCATGCTGCTTTGAAGCTCACGACGTAAAATAACGAGACCCCATTGAACCGGTGGAATTATAAAATAGACGAAGCTTTCAGTATTAGTCTTTTTAGTGGTCTGTCTTCTGCGCGAATTTATTGGTGAATTGGAATGCTAAACAGTTGATGGCGCATGCGCATAAACAAATAGAGAGCTCCAGTTGTACATAACATTAATTTTAACGTAACAATTTTAGTTAACTTCCGATTAGTGAGCAGTGTTTTTTATTTAGATATTTTTCACGTTATTTTTATCATTTTATTTCTTCTTTATAACGCATTTGTTTAGAGAAACCTTTAAGCCCATATAGCGCCATTTATATATGGCTTACAGCCTATTTTACAGTTGTCCACGCACAGATACGAGCAATATCATACTATTTCAACAGTATATCAGTATTATTTATGAATTTATACAAGGAGGTTTCGAAGGAGGTTCCAGAAGAGGTGAAGTCTCCTGTCACAGTTCCCACGTCATGTCCATCCTCCACTTTCTGTGTCAAGAGCTCACACATGGGAACCCAAAGCAACACAAAAAGTGACGTATCAAAACAGCCGCACGGATATAAAAAGAAATTCCCAGAATAGTATATCTGGGAGTAAAAAATTTCCTTTGTCGCCAACATTGTTCAGCTCATTGACCTTCGCTGCAGGTCATTCTAGGTCATTACACATATTTTTCTCTCTTTTATCATATTATGTATCGGTTTATAATAAAAGAAAATAAACTACTTTATCATTTTATCCTTTACCATAATAGAAATCAAAATATCCCTCCCCCCTCTCAAGATTTTTTTCATAACCAGACATTTAGAATTCGAAAATCAAACCATAATTTATATAAAGTCTGTCAAGCAGAAGCTGTATAAAATATGCAAACTCCTCAGCATCGTAATTAATAAATATATCTATTTAAGTTTTATATTTAATGTAAACCACACCTCTAATGTTTCTATTTCCTGATAAATAAAAAATAAGTCCGTCTGACAGGAGCTGTGTAAATAAAGCAAATTTCTAATTTTTCATAAAGGCGTATATAAAAGAGATTACATTAATAAATTGGCCTTAAAATTAAATTGAGTGCAGAATGTACAATATAATCAATTTGTCTCTCCTTTTAAACCCCCCTCGACTGAATTGGGACATTGAGTGTGTAACCTAATACATTAAACCTAAACCTAGAATGTTTCAAGATAGAGCATCTGCTGTATGTATAAATATAACATATATA
>KZ807756.1:291682-310942 GCA_000696205.2 Oncopeltus fasciatus | reverse complement strand
TATATATATATGCTATATAAAAAATTCAAGTCGTCTTATTGCTTAAAAGTAAAGAACTGTATTCCTGGTGAAAAATAGGGAAATCTGCTAAAATTTGAAATGAGAATCTGCATGATCATGATTATTTTGAATCTAAGCTAAGTAAGTAAGTATAAGTATTTTATTTTTGTTAAATAAAATAAGATATAATAGAGTAACGCGTGATAAGACTTGTTTAGGATTATGAGTAATCAAAATGAGTCAGTTAAAGCAATGCTCTAGCCAGGAGCAAACAAAATTGTGAAACACTCGAAAATGTTTTAACATGAGATATTGAAAAATAAAATGCCATCTCCCTATAAGACGGACGCATTAGTCTTATCGTATAATTGGTAGTAAACATACACCTTTTTTCATCTGATAAGGGCAGTCTTTTATGGGGATTTCGTGTTTGTCTTAAGTTCGGAGCTCTATGAAGACTGTCGAAATCCTATTTGATCAACTAAGTTATATAACGGTTTAACTGACAATTTATGGATTGAAATATTCATAAAATGCTGAAATTTGGCTTTGAGGGAGTAGTAATTAAAGTTAGGTAATTGAAATTTAAACTCTTAATATTTTCGTAATCATTAGTGTTCCGAAAAACAAAAAAATGTAGCGCGAAATAGGAAAAATGTAGTTTTAAACCTTTTTTAAATAATGCCTTCAGTTGTAGTATTTAATCCCATTTTAAATTTTATACAAGTAATACAAGGGTTCGAGTCCCGGCTGAAGTAGTAAGATTTTTTTATTCGAACTCCCTTGCATTTCTTCTATGTAATTTCATAACATTTATGTTCCGTAACATTTTTACAATTATACGAATTTATGAATGTAACTACCATGTGTGAGCGAGATTCTCGAGTGTTACTTATCAGTGATATCTTTCAAAATGGCGGAATTCACCTGGTTGAAGACCTCCAGTACTTCAGTACTGACCAAATAAAGCATGAAGTACAGGCCTAGGGCAAAGAATCTGTCTGGAACCTAACTGCCTGTTACTTATGGTTCGAGTCTCGCTTGCTTTTATCGAAGGCCGCACAGCAGTATAGAGATTTAAAATGAGAAATTACTAATGGACTCTAAGAGGATGGGAGTCTCATATCTCATATAAAATATGAAGTGAATAACGGAAAAGTATGTATTGATCCCACAATTGTATATATAAATATACTTATAAAGTATACTTTAAATAAAATAAAATTTTAAATATAATGATTTGTATATAGATTTTTTTATAGGTTTGTGATGTAACAGTGTGTGTGTGTGTATATGAATGTTTCTATGTAATATATTTCATTAAAGTATATTACGTAAAGATTGTGGCTTTTTGTTTATTATTATTATTAATTTTCTCATATAATACCCAACAAAATTGTATATATGTGTTATTTACCTGTAAAATATATAGTTCATATTTTTATTTTTTTTTTTTTTTTTTTTCTAATGGCGTGTCAAACTTTGGTCATTAACGCCAGGGAAATATTTTCAAGAAGAAGAATTTCTTAGCAATAGATCATGGTGAGAGGTAATATATGCATGGACATAGTAATTTCTTTGTGCTTGGAAACTATGAAATTTACAAGAAAGAAAAAAGTGAGAGAGAACGGAAAAAAAGCATATAAAAAATGCATCTAGATAAGATTTAATAACAGGCCCTCTGTTTATTTCTTTATATTATATGTTTTATAGATAGAACCTTAATCTTTATAACGCATTTCGGCATGGTTACCTCTTACGATTAGTATAAAGAGTATCTCATTTATTATTGAGGAAATTAGTTAATATATTATGGTAAATGAAGGCTATCCTGTTGTAAGCGAATGAATAACGCTGAAGATGAAATAAGATAACTAGAATACTAAACAGAATCGCAGTATTGAATCGATACTATCGGACTGATCGAATGGATTCATTGTATGGGGGGAACACGGAAGTACATAGAGCGTCTGTGAACATACCACAGACACTGCTTCCGCTGTTTGGTTAGCCACGTGATCTACAAAGTCAATATGGCGCCAACACCGATGCAGACTACAATTCGGGCATCGAGAGCTCTGTTCTACAGCGTTTGGAGTCAGAGGGCAAGAGCTGAGTGAACTCAACGGACTTATGATGTCTGATGGTTTCGTTAGAGACGACAATAAATGAGAGTAGGTGTATGATTTAGTTTCACAAGCCATAAATAGCTATCAAATGAAAAGGTTAGCTCGCTAGTGGGTAACTCAACCACCGTGGTACATTCTTAAATATCTTTCTTATTAACAATATGTATCATAAACGAGGGCTTTTCGTGACAGTTTTGTAATACATGAAAGTTACAAAATTAAATTTAAACACATTGGATGCAGTAAAATTTTAATTTTTAATTTCTATCCCCCTTCGTGGGCTTCAGCATGAACATATATGCTTGCACACAAAAACTATACAGGCGGTTACCTATTCTAAGCACCCACGCCCTAGGGCTCTAGCTGTTTCACGGTAAATGATCGTCGGCCCCATTACACCAAATCTGGGCTCCCTCGACTGTGCCTGCTCCCTAAATTTGTGTAATTTTGATACCACGTGCACGACACTCCTCTTCAGTATCCTGCTCACACACTCTAATCGCATACCTAACATGTTGCCTTGATTCATTTGCTGTTCCGTCAAGTTACTACGCTACTTTCCTCAACTGAATTTGCTCAAAAGTTTCAAACTTTCACAAACTCAGAAATAACCTTTGTCTACGACAGCTTTAATGAAAAAATAAAAAATTGGATTTATTAATTTTATACTCTGAAAGCATTAAGTTTATAAAGAAAAATGTGAAAATTCTTCATTTCGTAGATAAATTAAACATGAATATTTTAAATACATATTTTCAATTAAATGTAATAATTTTCTAATTAATGGAATGATAATAAATTCGTATTAATTGTACTTTTTACTTAGAGGGCTTTAATTTACAATTAAAAATGCAAAATTATTTCAAATTGTCATATAATTTCATGCCTTATATTCAAAAATAGCAGTCTGCATGAAAATGTTGGTCCTAAATATGTTGTGTGTATGTGTGTTGCCTTTAAAATTAAAGAAACTGAGCTCAATATTTAAGTTCATTGTGTGATAAAATACATTTATTATGTAAAATTAATATTACACTAGATGAGTCAATTTAAATAGATTATTAATACATGAACTGTTGTTGAAATTTTAGTGGAGGACAAAAAAAAATTATATTTTAACTTCTTTAACATTATTTGGAGTAAGATTGGCTAAAGAAAATGTTTAAAAAATGTAACTGGGAGAATTGATCCGTTTTTAAAAATTGATTAAAGGAAAATAATTTTTTTTTTTTTCTTTATTCTCCAAAGAAAACTTGGCATAAAGAATTAACACATGAAATGTAAGGACAAATTCCCTGTTAGGCGATAATGGATAAGAAATGAAATTAAGTTTTTAACACAAAATGTAAATAAAACTATTTTGTGAAAACATAAGCTCAGTTCATTTCTTGAAAATGTATTACAGTTGGAATGAAAAATATTACTGAAATTAAATCAAAATTTAACAAGAACGCAACAACTTAAGAATAATTAACTTTTACTTAACAAAACAGAACGGAGCTGTGTCAAGCTTGTTGCTTGCTGGTTTGTCGTGGATAGTAGTTTTCCAGATTTTTGGGGAAGTTTTCTAATAGCTCCGAAGACAAAATAATGAAACAAGGAAAATACCATTATCCACCAAACATTTATCCAATTAATCACATACAGGTGGGACAAATTCTAGATCAGGTTAACGTTAATTAGCTAAGACCAAGAATTATCATTACATAACTACTTAACTTTATATAAATACTTAACATAACACTATACTTAAATAAGGCGGCAACTTTACATAACTATAGTTAAATAAGACGGTAAGAAATATCATTACTTCCAGCAAAAGAACTGTTCATTGAAACTCAGGAGCAAAAATAAATATTTTTAAAAGTAGTCAAAATAAGACTCACAGATCTTAACATAACAATGAGGAAATCAAGCTATTCACGTTAGTAACATTATAAGAATTTTGGAAAATTTTATTAGATCTTAACTATTTTTGTATAGGAGAATTTAAAAATATGGTTCAATCAAGATTATATATATGNTCACTTGCATTCAGCTCAGATAATTAATCGCCAAACACCTCAAACGATAGCTATAATAGTCGCGTCATCCTAGCTCGATTCCTTTTGAAAAAATTTTTATAATTAAAAAAGACCACTGTTTCCTTATTTAAATGGTTTTATTTCTGATTTTTAAACAGATACAAGTGAAAATCAGGCTTTGTCAATATTTTATTTATTAATTTTCTAATTATTCCTCATAACATTTTAAAAACTCATATCAAGAAAAATACCCAACAATAAACTTCAATTGGTTGGCAGACCATCATGTTTGAAAAATACTATGGTATTTGGTAGGCTCTCTGAGATCTCACCTTGCACAACACTCATTTGCTCTCTCCAGTCTGCAAGAAGTAAAATCAAGCATCTACGCATATATATGTACATATTTAATGGTCATCTGCTTAGATTACATAGCTCCGGTGTGACGGACTTTTTATTAATAGCATCTGACCAGAACGTTTGTGAATGAAGTCAATTCAAAGGTTAACAGGTAGTTCATTGCTTTTTGAAACAGCCGTAACTTTTGAATTATTAGAATTTTTGGATAAGGAGAAGAGTTTTATTTTTTTTTTCGTCTATTTTTATTTAAATTCTGAACAAACTAGTCTTAAAATCAATAAATAAACCTAGGAAAATAGCTGAGTAAGGAATTTATATATTTTGTTTGATATATCTAAGATACTGCACTCCCTGTATATTTTTTTTACAAATATAAAATAAATATTTTATTGAAAAAATTCATTCTAATGAAAGTTTTACATATAAAATAAGACATCGACTGATAAAAAATTTTATCAATAATTTAGAAAAATCTCCCGTTTTCTCTGGTTCGAGTATGCCCACTTTTTCTTTTCCTTAGATTCCTCTTTGCAATATTTATTAATTTCAATTTTTATAATGTTCCGTCAAATTGAGTGGTCTCTGTTTAAATAAAATGTTAATCAATTTAATTCAATTAATGAACAGTTAAAAATAGTATTATATCTAAATAAATTGTTTAAATTCGCTTGACGAACATATGCATATACATTTTATTTTATATTGCATAAAGTAATTTATTATGTAACTGCGTTGAGCAAATTTATAGTTTATATGTTTATTCTATATATATCTAAACATTACTTGATGTATATTTGTGAAATATAAACACCGATTTGATCAATCACTATCGATCATAGTTTTTTTAAAAAAAATATATTTCTTTGGTTTATAACCTTATTTTATTATATACCACCTTAAAAACACTTTTTGGACATATTCTTTTAATTACTATAGCCCTTCAAACTGTGCGAACTATAAAATGTAAAAAAAAAAATATTAATGTAGCTAAATAAATTATTTAACTCAATCTAAATTGCTTTAACTAATATTAATGAATTTTATTTTGTTTTATACATTTTAAAGTGATTTATGATGTAATTCTGTGTCACTAATTTTTTATTTTCTATGCTAGTAAAATATTTAGTCACTTTGAAGATTGAACTTCGAACTGAACACTACTTGAATACTAGTAAGCCTTAGCTGAAAAATAAATTAATACCCGAGCCCGTATGTTTATATACAGATGGCAAACTAGACTTCACATTTTGTAGTCTCAGAGCGGACATCAATTTCTTGTCAATATAATAGCACCTAGATCCTCACTCAGCATCTGATGAAGGTGTAAAGCCGACAAGCTTTTTGTACATCAAATAAACACGGAAGACAAAGAAAAAAAAATTATTTCTTTATTATTACTCATTTAACAAATGTAATTATTAAATGTTAATCACACAACAGAAATCACATACAAAATATTGATGATCTCAGATTGCTTTCTGTGATTCTCTTAGTATCCCACACAAATATGTTCCCTGAGAATAATTCGTTTGGGCAAATATTTATAATTTTGAAAATTGTCATTCTTTATCTACCTATAGATATGCATGTATAATATGTATGTTACATTACTATAAACTAAATTGTACGAAGTGCACAACTTTGATCGCAGGAGATATTTAAATTTATACTCTTAGTTCTATTTAAACAGATTTCCCGTTAGAAACTCAACTATGTCATAACTTTAGAAAATGTCAACAAATCTTAACTGCTGGAGAAGCTATAGACATAATCCGTTCTAAATTTTGTACATGTGTATATATATATTTTTTTTCTTTTCATGCTTTTCAATGATAAACGCTTATTGACGAAGATATTCGTCGGCCTCGGAGGTAAGACTCTTGACTCTAGTGCGGGGAATTTAATAACTTATCAGACTTGTCCTGGTAGCATAATTGGTATATGCACCGACCCGGATAGCAGGAGATCCAGGTTCGAGTCCTGGCTGGGACAGTTAGATTTTTTATTCTATTCCCTTGCACTAAAAATTGTGAAGGTACTAAGATTCCTTCCCGGCCATTATAGAGCCATCTTTAGCGGACTTTCCTTTTTCATTGTTCTCTCTGGCTTCTAAAATGTAATTCTTCAAAGTCTCGTGGCTCTTCCGTTACATATTCCTCCCTAATCGTGAAGGACACAAGGGAGGATACGATCCTGCCAGCGAGGTAGACAGGACTGCAGAAACTCTAAAGAAGGATATGGGGCTACGAACCTGATGTCGCCGACTGTAATGACGGTCGCCGGAGGGAGTTCGTGGCGGGACATAGAACCACCCGGCGCGGGAGCGGAGTGCAGACTGACATTCTCTCGCCCCCCACCCCCCTCCACCCGGCCGGGCCCTGCATCTCACAGCTGATCCCGTCTGCAATGTCCAGTCCAGACAGCGATCAACGGAATTCCTCTCGAGGGGCTTGTCGAGGTTCAGACTTCAACGCCTTCATTTCATCCGACAGAATAATGATTCCGATAGCAACGAAATACTTTTTATCGAGCAAGAAACGCGTGATCTAAGCAGATTTCCCAGTTTTCATTAAATATATACATAAATATGAGGAAATTTCTTATACAAGCCGGAATGAAAAATTAACGTAAAAGGTTCAAAGCTGCTAAAACTGTTAGGGAAGAGTGGGAGAAGCACTCAATCGTAGTTACATTCGTAAATATCTTATTTTTTAAGGTAGTAGCCCAGCCAAACGGGAGTCTAATAAATAGCTGACAATGTTGGCTCCTTCTAGTACAGACGAAATATTTGACTTACTGGGGGGTTTTGACTCGAAGTGAAGTGCGGGGAGTTGGAGAGATTATCTAAGCTGGCTCGGAGGTGTAGAGGTAGCATACCTGCCCGGTAAGTAGTAGACCCGGGTTCGATTCCCGGCAGAGCTAGCAAGACTTTTTTCTGGCTCCCTATGCATTTCTTGAAGATAAATGTCTCATATTCGTCAAATTTTGAGAGAATAAGAATATTATAAATTTGTGAATTAGACAAATTATGTTCTATAAACTGTTTAGAATTCCATACTGCTACGAAGATATAAAAGGTTTTCAATTCAGTATTCTTCTAAACCCCTGTCCCCCTTCCCCTTGGCAAGTTTAGAAAAACAATCTTAAAAGGCCGAAATTGTTCTCCTTGTTTCAAAAATTGGGAGCACTAGAGCATATATGTTGAAATGGACCATATTTTTAGTTTCTCCAATGTACACAGGGGAGATTTTTTCAAATATTTCAATAGTCGCGTCATCCTAGCTCGATTCCTTTTGAAAAAATTTTTATAATTAAAAAAGACCACTGTTTCCTTATTTAAATGGTTTTATTTCTGATTTTTAAACAGATACAAGTGAAAATCAGGCTTTGTCAATATTTTATTTATTAATTTTCTAATTATTCCTCATAACATTTTAAAAACTCATATCAAGAAAAATACCCAACAATAAACTTCAATTGGTTGGCAGACCATCATGTTTGAAAAATACTATGGTATTTGGTAGGCTCTCTGAGATCTCACCTTGCACAACACTCATTTGCTCTCTCCAGTCTGCAAGAAGTAAAATCAAGCATCTACGCATATATATGTACATATTTAATGGTCATCTGCTTAGATTACATAGCTCCGGTGTGACGGACTTTTTATTAATAGCATCTGACCAGAACGTTTGTGAATGAAGTCAATTCAAAGGTTAACAGGTAGTTCATTGCTTTTTGAAACAGCCGTAACTTTTGAATTATTAGAATTTTTGGATAAGGAGAAGAGTTTTATTTTTTTTTTCGTCTATTTTTATTTAAATTCTGAACAAACTAGTCTTAAAATCAATAAATAAACCTAGGAAAATAGCTGAGTAAGGAATTTATATATTTTGTTTGATATATCTAAGATACTGCACTCCCTGTATATTTTTTTTACAAATATAAAATAAATATTTTATTGAAAAAATTCATTCTAATGAAAGTTTTACATATAAANATGTATTTACCGTTTCTTCTTCCGGGTTGGACCGTGTCAAATTGTTGTTATTTGCCGAGCTTTCGCACATCATGTGATGGCTTCTTCAACAACAAGAAGCCATCACATGATGTGCGAAAGCTCGGCAAATAAAAACAATTTGACACGGTCCAACCCGGAAGAAGAAACGGTAAATAAACATAAACTTAGCAACATGATAAGAAATTTAGAAATATTTAACAATATCAACAAAGAAATACAGCTAAAACTTTGGATTAAGCAAAAAAAAAAAAAAAATAATAAGCTACGTGGAATATGAAGGAAATATCTCATTATTGAAAGATAAGTTTAATTAAAAATTGTAAAATACCCCTAATAGTATATAACCACCTCGCATGGAGCGTTTCGTCTCTTACAGTGCAATACGCCTCAAACAGTAAAAATTCTCCATTAATAAAATCTCAAAATTCCAAAAGTTACTAAAATTAAAATACAATTTAAAAAAAAAATTCACTTCCCCTATAAAACGCATACAATTACACACGAACACACACACACACTCACAGATAGGTTATATAAAGAGAGTTAGAAATAACTTTAGTGACTATCTATTTCGACCAATAGTTGAATAAGAGAAAAAACCGTTAAATAATTCTAAAAATCTTCTGTGTGAACCATAATCTACATTGCCTGGCGTACATTACTTTATTTGGGGATTATTTCGAGTAAGTAGAAAAGTTCTTAAAAAAAGGAATGAAAGTCTTAGGAGATTTTCTTGTAATAGCCAAGAAGGTGTCAAAATAGATGAAAATTTGTGAGTGAATAATATTCTAATAATTTGTATGTATATGTATATATGTTGGTAAAACATTGATATAAATATCAGGACAAAAGATCAAAATATAGAAACATTTATTTTAACTATTCTTTAAATCGTCCCTCTAGTTTCGCATCCCTGATGACGCTTCTTCAAGAGCGTCTATAGCAAAATTTTCTATTCACAGTAAAATTATGTAGCCTAATTGCCTCTGTTATTAAATTTAATCATTTGACAGCAAAATAAAAAGTGCAATTGCTAGCTCCTGAATAGGCGCAAAATTAGTAAAGTCAGATAAAGGGGAGTCAAAAAAAGTTATTGTTTTATCTCTTTTGACCATCAGCTCTTACATATTTAGAATTTGACGTCACAAGGCCAGCAGAAAATAAGAGGAAAAGGAGATGTAAAAATACTTTAAGGTTTCTAGTTTTCATTAATATTTAACAGGGATATCGAGACGAGTACAAAGTGAAAGTGACATGAAGAAGTCTGTCTCGCAGCAGTTGCGTGATCTAAGCAGATTTCCCACTAAGATGGACATAGATTATTGTAAATGACGAAATTCTACTTGCAAAACGGAGAGAATAACGAGCGTATGACTACATAGTTCAATATTTGGTCACGAATTTCGGTCTTCCTCTCAAATATATTCTCCATCTCCATTTTTTTCAACTATAAATAAATAATTTCAAGGCTTTCCAAAGAAATGCCTAAAAACCAAATTAGGTCCCTATATTTTTAAAATAAGAAAGCCTGACAAACACTCTAATTGTCTGAAGTTATTAAATATCTTCAAAAGGAGAGTTTTTTTGACCGTAGATATTATTATTAGATGATTTTAGTTGGGGTTCGGTCAAGGTAGATCCAAAAAAACACAAATTTAAAAAATCTATTTTTAAATGAAGGACTATCTGCCGACGTTTCGGCTTACATTGTAAGCAATCTTCAGGGCTATCATGAAGATGAGAGAGGACGTCCTGTCCCTAGGTTCACATTTTCATGACAGAATCCAGTCAGTAAGCCGAAATGTCGGCAGATAATCCTTTATTAAAAAATACATTTTTGAAATTTGTTTTTTTTTTAGATCTACCTTGACCGAACACCAACAAAATCATCTAAGATTAAATATCTTCCTTAATATGAGTTTTTCTTTTTTAAATACTACAAAATAGCATTAACATCTATTTTGTTCTATATTTTTTTTTCTTGTCACTTTTAATAACTAATATATTTATCTGTAATTTTTTAAACCTATTAATAATAATTTTATTAGTTATTACATTTTGCTCTTGTTGTGCACCTTGTAATGGCCTGTTACGATAATAGTGTAAATTATATAAAATAGGGTGTACTTGATGGAGAAGCTGGCCAGTGACAGTACTCCAAAATCACTATTTACAATATTTACAGGTTTTTTTTGTTTTTTTTCATATTATTATAATGAAGCATTGGCANATATATATACTTTTTAACGAGCCCCATATGTTCAGCATATGCAGGATTAGGGAAGAATTGTTAAAATTTCTCAGAAAATCTCTTAGTGGTCTGCTGCAATGCATTTTTCTGTGTCAATCATATAAATCGCTTCTTAAGAAACTAAATCTAACTTGATTTTCCCAAGAATATATTAAAACTATGGGTATCAAATATACATAATAACCCTTAATACGCTCACTGTCATTATTTTCGTTCTTTTTGCATGATTTTTATTTATCAAGTTCCTCAAGGAGGTTATTTAGTTATTAACATAATTGTTTTTATATTTTATTAACTATGTTTTAATCTCTAACTATTATTCTAATCATTCAAAAAATTGCAGACAAATTCAAATGTATAAAACCATATTAGGAAAAGCGGAACTGTGTCCAGGTAGATTTGAATTCATTTTCTAGTTTGGGTAAGAACATATGTTGTAATTTAGTGTGTTCAGTAGTTCAGTAGTAGTGTTCCTTTCATTCATTTAATGTACAATAAATGCCATTTGGTATAAAGGTAATAAATGACCTAGAAGTCGTGTGATCCCTTTTCCATATGGATCGGAGGATTCTTTTCCTCAAAGGTGCGGTACCCCACACGATGAATCGCAGTGTGACTCTTTACAAGTGCCGAGTCAGAAGGAGGGCAGGGTCACAGTCCTATTAGGAACAGGTTAATAGTGCCACATAAAATTCTGATTTTCACCCCTTCCCCCACTCCCGACCGAATTCTGTCACTTGCATTCAGCTCAGATAATTAATCGCCAAACACCTCAAACGATAGCTATTAATCAATATTTTCACAGTACATGTGATATCAACCCATTATTATATTAGAACCTCTGGAAATATTCAAAATTGTCTGAAATTATAAAAACCACTTGCATATGTATGTAGATACAAATATAAGCGATTACTTTATAACTTCTACCCTTTAATTTTTAATTATCTTTTAATTTTGACAAAAAAAAAAAAAAAAAAAAAAAAAAAAAAAACCCTATGGAATTAACAAAATTTATAAAAATTTTCATCTAAATAATTCGAGCCATTTTGGAGTTCATTATAATTTCATTATTTGTCAATCTTACATCAATTACTCGGGAATAGAAGTGTATTTTTTTTAATTTGGGAAAAAAAAAACAATTCTAAGGACATAAAAGTACTATGTAAGTAGGAAACAAAAATGGCAAAAGTTGAAAAATTTTTAAAACATAAATATGTGCAAAAATATCGATTTATACAATCAACTTAAAATATACAAAGACTCCATGTTCAGGCCGATATTTTTACTGAAGTGGACCAACAAATGAAAACAAAAACAATCAAGTGACACACTATGGTGATCTCACAAAAAGAACTAGGATATAGGAACACGTAGAACAACATATTACTAACAAAAATTGATAAATGATTACGTAAATGGTATAAAATAAATTATTTTTCGGCCGACTTTTGATGAGGAGAAAGAAGACTTGGAGGAAGACCAAAATTTATAAACGTAATGTTATCTTTATAATTAGTGTTACGATAGAGATCATTGATCATGTAGTAAGTGTTATATTCAGTTTTTTTATGCTTTACAACATTTTTTTAATATATAACACCTTGCACCAATGGATGCATATTGTAATGAGCAGATTAATGAGAGAGTAATGAGAAGATTTTTATATCAATAAAAAAAAAGTAATTATAATTAACTCTTTAAAAAAAAAAGATTTAGAAAAACAAATAAAGCAGTATTAACATTAATAGTAGTTTTTTTTATTATTAAAGATTGACATAAATAAGTGTGTATTAATTTAATTTTACAGGGCAGTTAACTTGATCAATGAGTGTAAAAGGTGAGATTACTAAGGAATTTGCGTCTGGAATTTTCGGGGGAAGAGGGACACTCCCTCAAGCACTCCGCTCAACCTTCGTAGTTACATTCGTAAATATTTTCCCTAATATATGAATATTTAAATTTAATTTTAATGGTTGAAGTCAATGTCTTTCTTGGTTATTCTTAGGGATCTTTGTCCTAGAATAAAGCATTCTTCACTTCTTTTTAGTCTTAATTTGTAAGAAAAAAAATTGTAATTCATTATAATAAACAGAATGTATTTATGAGTGGTTATTGTAATGACATACTTCAATCTTAGTTCCTTTTAAGTAAAAATTACGAACATAAGATCGCTAAAAATACCTTCAATAATAATTATAATTTCAGACAAATCCCTACTATATTCAGTCTAATTTGGATATTGATTTTTATAATATTTTTTAATAGTACATAAATAGTTATTTTGTATTTATATAAAATTATAGCCGCTATATATTTAGAAATATTTTGATCAAGTGTCGGTTTTCGGGTAAACGTCCCCACCTATCCTATTACTGACACTATTAATTCACAGAAGAAACAGTACAATTATATTTTAGGGGCGCCGGGATAGCTCAGGGGATCCGCACGGGTCTCGCAATCCTGACGCCGCGGGTTCAAATCCCGCCCAGGTCAATCTTTTATTTATAATATGGAAGGTTGTCCTGAGCCATGGGTGTTTAGAATAGGGTGGCAACCTGTAGATAGCCCCTCCCTCCAATGACCCTAAGTGGTTGCAAGGGAGGCAAACACAGGGAAAAAAAAAAAAAAATTATATTTCAGCACAATACATATAATTTCGACTAGTTTTAAAAAAAAAAGTACGTTCATTAGTACAATTTGCTAAAACTAACAGTTTCAAGTAAACCACGACTCAAGATTATTTGTTCTCATCAAAACACAATCCAAACCCAAGATTATAAAACTTGTAATTTAATCACTTAAAGTTTTTATTTTGGTGATTAAAATATTTTGGCCGCTGTAATATTAATCGTTTATTTTTAATCAAACTGCTTCATTCCTTTTTAAAAAAACCAACTAAAATTTAGCTGATTTGTGCAAAATATTTTAGATTATTTCGTTAAAGGTTAGGAAAAAGAATTTTAGATGGATTTTAGGACCGGAATGAAGAAATCACAGTTAATATTATCGTTATCATTCATGTCATTAAAAAAAAGAAAAAAGGAATATATATTTAAATATAGACGTGAAGAATTTAATTTTTTAATATTTATTTCATATAACATTTTTAAAATAACACATATTTAGGATAGTAATTAACAAAGAACGTTCGCGGATTCTATGTGCTCCGAAAGAATAAAGCGATTAAATTTATTATTGTAATCAGTTAAATAGAGTCATTTTGGCTTATATTTTGTGAGTTGTAAAGGGATTAATAGATTGATATCAGGATTTTAAGCGTAAAATTCTCGGTATATTTAGTGTTACAACAAATTAGATATTGATGAGTGACAATATTCATTTTCTTACATTCTTCTTATCTAACATATGTACTTAAGAGGATAATCATTGGATGTATGAAAGTAACTACGAACGTAAAATTCATCGCCCTCCACTTCAATCCGAACAGTATTGAGTCTTTAAAATTGTATGCAAAATGAGAAAATCCGCTCTGTCTAAGTGAAAACTTTATACTTTTAATTTTATTTGTATAATATGATGGTACTAAATTAAGCAAAATAACAAACCTATACTTCTATATAGTGAGACTTCTGAAATATCAAACAAAAACAAAAATCTAAAGGATAATCGTTGGTTTTAACCGTTAGCGATAAAACGTAAACTAAGGAATGCATTATTTATTTTTCAGTAATCGTGTCAAAATTTAAATATATTGAAATAGATAGATAATCTTAAGATACAAAAGTAGAGGGACAAGAGAGACAGAGAAAGAGAAGCAGAAACAGAGAGGAGGAGATTTATAAGGGTAAGAGAGAGAAATAGGAGAAGACGGAGTGAATGATAAGGGGGAGAGAGCCTGACTATTAGGAGACGGGCGGCCATGACGGAGCTATGGACGACCCCCGACCGATTTGTATGCAAACGAGGAAGAGCAGTCGGATTGGCGGTCAACCGGACATTCGTCCGTGGCTGGAGAACGTTCGACAACCAGCCGATAATTAGGTCTTGCGGCAGGCTGTCATCTCCCGACATCGCTCAGTCACTCCTGGCTATTCACTCCCCTGCAATCCGATAATGCTGTCTCCTACGTACCTGATGTATGCGACTTGGGAATCCCTTTCGAAACCAACAAACTCAAACATAAAACTATATCTCTAAAGTTAGCTTGAATGAAAACCCTTGACATTACTCAATTATAAAGTACGAACGGGAATTAAAAATAAAAATATCTTTTAAAGTTGTTTTATTCCCGTTACCTTGGGTTCCATCTTGACTTTCAATTAACCAAGGGAGCACAAATTAAACTGAAGCGACGAGAACTCAACAGACGCTACGGACTCTTATACAGACTTATAAATAGGCGTTCACAGCTCACAACGGAGAACTGATCCCTACAAGGCATAAGTACGACCGATCTGGTCATACGGTATAGAGCTCTGGGGTGCCGCTAATACTTCCAACATCCGATGAACACAATCTTTTCAATCCTTAGTCCTCAGAACGATTGTTAATGCTCCCTTCTATGTATCCAACTGTACCCTTCATCACGACTTTAATATTCTTTTCGCCCAATCTTATCTCTACCCCCTTCACACTCTTCCACAGCAAGCTCTCTCATCACCTTCATCCACAAGCGATATCCCTGCCTTTGGATTTTAA
The DNA here is from genome assembly GCA_000696205.2 of Oncopeltus fasciatus. Lineage (NCBI taxonomy): Eukaryota > Metazoa > Arthropoda > Insecta > Hemiptera > Lygaeidae > Oncopeltus > Oncopeltus fasciatus. The sequence continues at coordinate 295,498 of KZ807756.1, read as the reverse complement.
TCCCCACAACACTCCCCGACGAATAAAACGAAAATGGCCTCTTGGTTCTTGATGCTTAAATTTACTGGGAGTGTGGTGATTGGCCCCTTCTTCCAGTAAAACGACATTTATTTTAGTTTTTTTTTTTTTTTTTTGTAAATATACATATAATTAAGTCATCAAATTACAAGATGTTATATAAGCAGAAAGTAATAAATAAAGCTTTATCAAAAAAGAAAAGTTGGTTTATTAAGTAAGATTATTAATTTAGTATAAGGAAGCTGCCTCCAAGTTCATTACTTCTTTAATGTATTACATATTTTTTAATAAAGGTTTTACTGAGTAATAATGGGATAATAATTGTGAAGGGAGTTAATGTCAGTGGAAAAGTGGTGGGGGGAGCGACACACATTAGATTAGAGTTTTTCGGGATTTTTCCTCTTTCTCCACTGGTAACTGATTTCCTCATCAGTTGTTTTTCTTAAGAAGTACCCGAAATAACACGAGGACAGAACATTGTGGTGCTCAAATGGCATAAATTGTGTGGGAGACCGGGTTAACTTAGTATCACCACTGTACTTGAGAATCAATTTTTTCTCCAACTTCCTAAATACTAGCCTACTGATTTGCGCATAGCTCTTAAATGTGACAAAACCCATATTATTTGACTTTTAGATTTTAAATTTTGATATGGATTATAAAAAAGTATAAGTTTCAGCTGTCTCATTTTAAAGATTTATTAGGCGCCTGCATGTTGAAATATTTTTAGGCAATATTACATGGATTTTACACTATATTACACATCAGTGGTTGAAAGAAAAAAGTTTTTGCTTTTTTTTTAAAGGAACATTGAACGTTTATTTTTTTTCTACTATTAACCCTCGAAAGCCTAGAACTATTTTTTGAAAAAAATTTGCTTTTTTTTTTTTAATTTTCCCATTCTTATAGTGTTACAGAAGTGAGAAAAATAATTAAAAATTTTTATGAATAACAACAACATCACAGGAAGGTGTGACATAAATGTCACACTAGGCTTTTGACCTACTAAATTTTTTAAATTTCAAATTTTGATAGATTTTCATTAGGGTAGAAACAATAATTAACTAAATAATTTTTAATATTATTTTATTGAACAAATTTGTCAAAATTTTACAAATTAAAGTTTTTAAATTGGTCATCTCACTTTTTGTGGTATGGATGGAAACATTTTACACACAAACCCACCTTACACTTCACACAAACAGTGTTCACAGTACTTTTACAGGTTTCACTTGCACACCTCTTGCGCTTGGGGATAGGTTCAATGAAGTGGTCTAAGCGATCATAACGAATATCAGTCGGAACTCTTGATGATCTTGGACTACATGATGTAGAAGGCCCTGGTGACTTCGTTTGTGTTTTGTACCTCTCCAAGTAACACAAAACAACAGCTCGCCTGAAATGAAGCTTTTGGCAACTTGCGTGGCCAGCTTGCCTATAGGTTAACCATGCATTATTCATGGCAGCATCAATCAGCCACGTAAATAACGGCCACCACCATTTCTTCCCACGAATGCTGATTCTTCTCTGGCCGATGTCCTCATCCATCCGATCAGTTCCTCCCATGTTTTTATTATATTGGTTTATCAGCACAGGTTGAGAAATTGATATGTTTTTTCTTTTTTTCTGGCAAAATCTTTTTATTTTAGCCGCTGGTTGCACACCATAGGCTGTTGAAGCGACAGAAACTACATTGTTGTCCACCCATTTGCAAATGAGAATCCCATCTTCTTTTTCTAAGACAGCTGTTGATGTCCCTCTCTCCATTTTGCTCATGGTCGCTTTATTCGGCAGCGGGCAATCTTTTGGGATCCGGTTCTCTCGAATCGTGCCTGTTCCATGGTAGCCTCGTTCTTTGAGGCACTTCAAAATATTCAAACTTGTAAACAAGTTGTCCATATATATATGGTAAGGGTAACTTTGTTTCTCTTTTGGCAAATTGTCCAAAAGCAGAATAAGAGGGGCTGCAGCTTTTCCAAATGTCTCATCATATGATTTGTTTGATGCCTGGGTCTTCCCTTGGTATACTTCGAAGTCAATCAGGTATCCAGCTTTTGTGTTGAGACACCATACTTTGTAGCCAAAACGGATTGGCTTCCCGCGTATGAACTGTTTACATCCATGACGGCCAAAATATTTTACCATCGATTCGTCAAAATCTAGCGATTCACATGGGACGAAATATTTTGAAAAATTCTTTTTTAACATATCCATGAGTGGGCGCAACTTGTTCAATTTGTCTTTTAAGTCGAGTTTGCTGTTGTCAGCAGCATGCATACATTTCATAATTTGTATGAATCTATCTCTTCTCATGCATTTGGAAACCAAAACATTATGGACATCCATTTTTGTTTCCCAAAAAAACCTCTTGCCTGGTAAGTCCACATATCCACTTAATAAAAGTATTCCTATGAAAGCTTTAATTTCATCCACGCTAATCTGGGGATCGGGCATATTTTTGAAAAAGGCATACTTATTTGATTCATCTCTGAGAAACGTAAAAATCTCATCTGTTAAAAACATTTCAAAGCATTCTACAGGTGTAATATCTTTGAAAAGCTCGTAAGATTCTGTGGTGAATTTATTATAGTGAATATTTTGTAAATCACCTTCAATCCATGTCCTTTTCCTATTTTTCGCATATTCAGACACATCGAATATTTCCCCAAGGCGGATATTATTCCTCATAACAACTTCTGCATCACTAGTTAACTGCCTAGCAGTTAGGTTGTCGATGAGTCCTCCCTCATCTTCATCAGCACTGTCCTCATCTGTCAAAATATTTGGTTCAGGCGGAGCAATATAAATGCCATCTACATCTTCTTGGACATCACTGCTTTCAGGTTGTGCAGCATCTTCATCCCCTTCTAGGATATGGAGAGCCTCTTCAAGTGTGAGACCACCCACAAAAGAAATTTTTTTCCTAAAAAAACAATAAATAAATAGCGATTAAAAAAAATTAAACAACCAAAAAATAATTGTTTGATGAAATATAATTTGAAAATATATATCTCCGTATAAACCATAATAGATATTTTATTTTTAAAAAAAGGCAAACGAGGATTCCGCTATTCCTGCATAACTGAGTAATTGAAAACGTTTATAAAATAAATTTATAACTAGAGAGGCTCTCGAAAATTGTAACGTTATGAAAACTTTTATTGTTGCACAATTATTTATTTTTCATTTAGACTAAGCAAAAACAGAAAGGAAATCATGTTCTTATGTATTTTCTAAAAATTTATATTTTGTTTATTTTTTTTATTTATTCATTTTTGTAATTTAATTAAAGGAAAAAAACGAGAATTTAAAAACAATGATTAAAAACTATCATTGTTTGAAAAATATCAATTGCTACGTGATTTCGGACGAATTGTGATCAAAAATTTAACAAAGGTAGTGCTAAGTCCTAGTGTGACATATTTGTTACACTGAGTTTAGATTGAAAATATGAAGCTAAATATTTTTTTTCAACTTTAAGATTTTGTGTGCTTTATCTATAGAGCCAAATGAAACTAAAACACGAACAATTAAAATTATAAATATGTATATAATACCATAAAATGACTTACCATGCATCAAGATCGAAGTTCATTTTAGGCCAATTTTCAAACTTCAATAAAAACACAAATACCAACTGTTTCAACTCACTGTTTGAACTAAACTGACTGTCAGAACCCATTGCAGGTAGACGTACCGGTTATTCACCCTTAACAATAGAAAAAGAGAAAGGGGGATGGAAAACCCGGGATACCTTCTACTGTGACTTAAACGTCACACTAGGCTTTGGAGGGTTAA
>KZ807756.1:250231-262873 GCA_000696205.2 Oncopeltus fasciatus | reverse complement strand
GTTAAAATAAAAACATTGTGTTATTTTATTGCAATCCCATGAAATAATAGTGATGCTTTGTTTGAAATTGGTTAAAGAGAAGGGGTGGAGTTTAGATAATGGCTCAAATTCATAATCGTAATATATTCGTTTTTTATGAAAGATATGAAATTTTATTAAGGAAGTAAGGGTTGTAATTAATAAGGCAGAGCTCTTACCCCATTCTTCCTTCCGTAGCCCGGTGGTCTTGCATTTTACTTAAGTATAACCATTTAAAAAAAAAAAAAAAAAAAAAAAAAAAAATGGGAAATCTGCATAGATTACACTGGTCTTGCATGACGGACTTTTCGACTTGATACAGCGCATATACATTAAAAAGAAAGTGCGTGTCAGGATATAATATTACAATTGTTAGAGCTCTATCATATGCATTGCTCGATAGATCATAATGGAATTATATTTACTATGAATTTTGGTTAAAATAAAGAGAGATCATTGTTTCTCTATTATCAAAACCGAGCAGAGAATGAGAGAGGAACTTAAGAGAATGACAAAAATAGAAATCATTAATTTATTTTTTAAATATTATTTGTTCAAAGATTATATTTCTTAATTAAGATTTCCATAATGATTGTCACGACAAAAAAAACAATAACTAACCCAAGCAACACGAGAGGTACTTTACAGAGGGTAGGTGGAGGGGGGGGGGGGATTATTTGACAATTTTTTGCTAAGCTATATATTATTGTAAGTTTCTATGAGGCATGCGAGAAGAAAAGGAGAAACATCAGAAGTACTATACTTTGTTTGCATAATAAGTCTAATAAGTCTTTGTGAGTAACCCTACTAGGTCACCTGGGTGAAAGTAGATTAATCATTTCTATAAATTATCAATATCAAAGAACCTTTAATACTTTTTTTCCTATTTATTTAATTTTTTTTTTAAATATTTTAATTGTCACATGTTATATTTATATTATTTTTTCTTATAGATTATAAATGTTTAATTTATTTTTTTTTTATTTTAGGCAAAGGAGTAATAGAGGGACAAAGATGGCGAATCGTTCGCCAAAGATACTCCAGAGCTATGTGTTCAGCGCACCGTACTGGCTTATTAAATAAAAAAAAAAGCAAGCCAGGAATCCAATGAAACATTAAAATCGGAACCAAGAAAAAAAGAAAAGGCAAGTCAGAAATCATCCAAAATTATCTTTAGGCTATTCTCTGGAAAATTTGTTTTAAAAAATAAATTTGATGAGGAAAAAGAAACGAATACAAGAATCCCTATAATCTCAAATTTATCCATATATATTATTTATGATTATTTGAAAAATATATCGATTATATTTTGTTTCTAATGTACAAAAGTTTTTCTAGACGTTCTGATAGGAAACCTTGCTAAAAACGGTTAAGTAGCACAATTTGAGAAATTTGAAGAACATTCTAGTAGTCTCCCCATACGGCCAATTCCCTCTCCATTATCACAATGCGGTATGCACAGAACTGAAGACAAATCCCCGAAAGCTGAGACAATGGAGACGATGNATATATATATATATTATATATTTGACATTAATTAAGATAACTAAGAGCGCAGAGCTCAAATGAAATGAACAAAGGACACACAGTGGTGCGTGGTCGCATGTAAGGTAGATAAATATAAATTTATTTGGCGGTGAAGAAGGTTTCACCTCGGCCAGGTTCATAATTCTTTCAAAGGGGCGGTCTGGTAAGAATTTCAAGGCACGCTCAGAGCATTAGACCTCGCCTCGGGTCTCGCCTCACACATTTCATTCTCAGCTCTCCTTAAAGCCCCTTCATACACTCCATCAATAAGTTAGCAGTATTTAACTCGCGAGGTTAAGTGTTGCCGCTCAACCAGGCGGGGCTATTTATGATGTGATTTAACGACTGTAGTTAGTTATAGTTATTTGTTGTAGGAGTACAACCTCCTACAGAATTACCTATGCTCATGAGAGAGGAACTATCTTTAGGGAACGCCCTATTCTACACGCACATGAAACACAGATAGATTTCATAACTCTACAAAAACCCACTGAGAATAAAGATCGAACCCGCAGCTTGGGAAGATTAGAAATCCTATTCGGATCCATTAGGCAAAATCCCGGCCGTTTTTTTTTTTCTTTTAATATAATTATAATTATATTTACTTTTATTATCTAGTATAAAATAACCTTATATAATACTTTAGAATAAAGCAGAGATTACAAATCATTTTCTCACTCAGAAGCTGACTATCTAGACTTTGACATAAACCAAAAAAGGAACACAAATAATATATACCTAATTGATTGTACAACAGAAGAAAAGGTATGAGGCTAAGGTAAATTTGCCACCCAAAAATTTCATTTACATTTCTGCGGAATATTAAAAAAAAAAAATAATATAACTACAATTTAAAGTAATAACACTATACTAAGAAATTGGGAGAAAAGACGATGTTTGTTACTTACAGTTGGGTGAATGTCGCTGGAACATAGTAAAAAGCCGTAGTTTAAACACTTAACGGGAAGTTTAGTTTGTGTGGAAGACAAAAATTACCTGTCATGCAGGTGGTGAGTGAACTAAGCGAATTCCTCTGTGTCGCAGTTGAATATACATATATTTCTTGTTAACTCCATGTCATGTAATCTCCCACACATTAAGAATTTTATCGATGAATATGGGTTCGGATTCATTTACCGAAACGTAACATTACACATATTACGGAGAAAATAAATTTATACTCCAACTTGAGTTTTCAGGTAATCTTCACTCCCATTTCATTCTATATCAAATTTCATTATAAAAAAAGAAGCTAATTGCTGCTTTTAGGCCGTAGAGCAAATTTAAAAACGATTCAGATAAACCATGTTTCTTAATTGTTTAATTTTGTTGTAAAACGGCTGAAATATATAATTTATCAATAAGAAAAAACCTCGCATGAGTTTCATCACTCTAAGCTAAGTATTCCGCCCTAACTAAGTTATGTGACAGCACTTGACATTGTGATTACCTTGCAAGTAATTTTTTTTTTTTTTTAACTTTTATTTATTTATTTTATTCTGTTAAATTAAAACATTTTATAATTTGATCACCACAATGAATTAGAGGGAATAAAAATGACATACAATATCAATCACATGAGGAGAGAAGGTGACCAATGACACCTCTCTCAATGCAAGTAATATAGGAATTATCTTTTCGCCTAATCAATGGTGTCCAGCTCCTTGTACATTGCCTGGATAATGGTCTTCAACAAAGTACAGCTCTTTTACTTTATTCAATGCTATTACTTTTATTGAATGAAATACTCGGATTGCATCTTGAAAATTCCATTCAAATCCATTCATTAGTTTATAGGATTACACGAGTAATCTCAATGACAGAAGAAACAATGACACTCACCGGACGTAATGAAATTATCATCAATTTTAAATTCCCTTATTTTGTTAGTTTGAATTTTCCCGTATGCTCGTGCACACACACACCAATATCCTATAAATTGTGATTCTCCTAATAAATTAAATATTTAATTCAATGAAAGTTTCACTATCGAAGTAGATATGAACCATATTAATACTAATTTAATTGTATCTGTTGAGGGAAATAAATTTATGTTTTTTTACATAAAACAAAAACTGGAAATTATTGATATTTTCAAATTACTCAAGAGAGACAAAGGCTTGCACCAGCTGCTCTAACGTACTGCACTATCTAGGTCAGAAGCCACATAAGTGAAGACGGCGAAAGCTATGCAGACTCCACTCTGGCTAACCGAGGTGTAGTAGGCGTGGTATTCTGTAGGAGCGGCTGGTGCCAGGGGACTGTTTTGATCGCCCTCTGACCTAGGATGTGTGGATCGTGACGGGAATCCAACCTCGCTCGCCACTCATCGCCACACAGCGTTCGCATTATCCCTCTTACGCCCCACTCCAACAGATCTCATCAGCCTGCATTGCTAGCCGCTTTCCTTGGCAATCTTCTTCTAATAGTCTTCTTTATTATTCTACATTGTTATTATTTTAAAAAAAGAATAAAAAAAAAAAAAGGACTACCACAATTTGACATAACTTGAAATTCAACTTTTTAAAAAAACTATTAAAACATCTTTAAAATATGGAGTGTCATTAGGTCACTCATGTTTTGCTACCTGCAACTTCAATTAAAAGATTTATAAGATTTAGCTGTTGTAATTTCGTGCTTTTATTTGTTATTCATAAAAGATCAACGCCGGGAGCGGGGTTAACACAAGTTGGAATGTTAAAATGCAAATAATATATAACGGATGAAATGAGCTTAAATTACGCACCTCTTCAGATTCTCTATCAGAGAAACCATCTTTGGATATTATATATTTAATGAGTAGAAAACAAATTCGATTCCTGTTCAGTAATTTATGGCATAAACCCTTATATTAAAAATCGCTGACTCAACTAATAATAATTCAACAAATTATTGATTTCTAATAACTTGAAAGGTCTCCAGATTGTCATATTGTTGAAAGGTTTTTAAAGGACAATGATTTTCACTACCACTCAGATATGATCCAAACGTGATGGGTGAATAATATTTTTGAAACAACCGTCTTTATTTATTCCATTCATTTTATTATTTTCTTCTTATTTTAGGAAGTGCCATATTATTTATTTGGAAAAATTGTGTAGCCCGAACATTTATAAACTTACAATAAGATATGATAATTTCAATTGGGCATGAACAATTTCCTGGAGTTTATTAAGACATGGAGGAAGTTATAACAAAACATTTCCAGCTCCTTCGACAAGCTTTCTCCTGCAAAACACGTGTTAGACTAACATACAGCAAAAGTTTTATTCATGCTAATATCTTACACATAAGAAATCCATCAAATTTCGTCTTGATTAGTTCAGCCCCTCCGATTCAAATGCAGTTCTGACGTATATACGGACTCATAATCCACGTCAAACTAATGAAATAATCACAATTAATTTTTAATTGATTACTGTCTCCCTTCTGGTCAGCAGTATTTCGTTACTGAAATGAAAATATATTATTAGTAGAGAATTTTTTTGGGGTTCGGTCAAGATTGGTCCAAAAATAAAACATTTTTAAAATACACATTGCTTACAAATTGTACTTTTTTTTTTTGGATCAACCTTGACCGAACCCCAGCAAAAATACTCTACTAATAATCTCTACGGTCAAAAACTCTTCACTTGAAAACGTATTATGCATTGAACTTAAACTAGAATTGCTTCTGTTTCAGAATCTTAATTACTATTTATTCCTGAAACGAATGCAGAATCTGTATTCCATACAAAAGAACCTTCGGTATCATAGAAGAAAAATTCCAAAGGTTCATATTGGTTTAAAGAATTGTTTAATTAAATTACATTGATTTATTTTTATTTAAATTAAAATGGCCAAAAATTTATTATTCTTCACTAGGAAATTATTAGACCAAAAATAAAATATTTCATTTATTCTGTACAATCAGAATCTAAAATTAGATTTCCTTGAAACTTTGAATGCTAAAGTGCTAAATAAATAAACAAAATTATTTAAAAAATTAAACAAACGAAACGGTCAAGAAGCAAATGAAAAAATTTTGAAAAATTATAACAATTGAATTTTTGTACTTTTTAAAAACCAGTATGGTTATATTATTATGGTCGGTATACTCCATATGTTCAAATCACATACTAATGTTAGGAAATGGGTGTTCTGATAAGCCTTTAAACTCAATACTGATAAGATCTGACGTTTTGAATAATATATATGGTGGGTTTGGAACAGTCCAAACGAGTGAAATCCTGGCAAGCGCGGACAATGCGAGAATTCATTGTATATGAATAAATGATATATGGTACATGGTACATTGGGATGCCTGTAGGATAGTCGTTAGCGTGCGAGCCTCTCATCCTAATGTTATTGGGTTCGTACCATGATCCCATTAATGCTTTTTCTTAGTTTCACAATCCCTCCACGGTTTGCTGTAAATCTGAGGGATGACTGGCGTTTCTCAAGGTTCGGAAAGGGAACCCCTTGATTCATTAGATCCGTCAGTCTAAAAGTGACTAACTAAATCACAGGTAAAACCGCTGATGGTTCTCCAGAATTAGTGTGCTTAAATTTCTGTAATATTTACTAAAACCTAATGTATCCCTCATATTTGACAGATCTGTTACCTGGGCTGATAAAGACTTTGTTGCTGTTGGTATTTCTTCCTTTTCTTATCTCCACTAAGCTCCACCTTCTTATCAGTATCTTTTGTAGAAGTGTCATCTCTCCTTATCCTAGGATAAGAAGGAGACTAGGCAGGAAGCCAAGGAGGGATTGAGAGGAGGAGAAAAATGCCAGTGCATTCACCCCCTTATTCATGGTTGTTTAACCAGTGGAATTTAATCAAACTTAAAACAACTATAAATAATAGGATACTTTCACACCTTGTTAATTTTTGTTAACTTTTACCGCAAAGTAAGAGATGATCTACACTCAATGGAGGCTCAGCTACGACATATTTACATATACACTCACATATGCTGTATAAAAATAAATATATAAATAGCAGAGTATTAAATTTTAGCCAACGATTGGTCATAAAAACAATATTTTTAAAGTATAGTAAAATTTAAATTCTTCAATTAAATTAAGAAATTTTTTTTTAAAGTTGAAATTATGATAACCTAATCTGTTAATCTTTTGTGAAGGTGTAGAAGATTTAAAAAAAAATAACTTTACAAAAATTATAAGCATCTTTCCAAGCAAAACATAGCTTTTTACTTTTATGGAAATCCTCTTTACAAATTTAATGTTGAGCCATAAATAAATAAAAAGTAATTGCAATTACTTTATTTATGTCCAGCATTATTGTTAGCGTATAAAAGGAAAATAGAATAAATAAAGGCATTTGTTCAAAAGAGGGGCATTAAAAAAGAGCAGCTGAAATAAAATGGCTGAGAGGGAGCTTCTGGCTGCTGCTAATGCCGGGGAAATTCTTCCTTTGATTAGAGAAAGTAAAAAGCTAAGTCGAGAAATCGGGAAATCCCATTACCACAGAGAAGACGATCCTGTTATTGGCGGTGGGAGCCGCTCTGTGGGGTTCAGCCAGCCATACCTTGCCTTCAGGAAAGGGGTAGGAAAATCATTTGAGAAAGAAAAAAAAAATATGAGGGTTGCTTCAATTTATTTAAGAACGTTTACACTGAAATTTAAAAGCATTAATAAGGGTTTCAGGGGGTAAGAAATATATTTTTAAATTCATGCCAAGGGGAACGATCTTTTGCATTTTATTTCACAGTGTATTTCGAGAAAATATAAGAGCAAAACTCCATAAAATTGTAAGCTGGCGGGTGTTATAGTACTAATTACTATCTAATACGTTCGATATTTTGCTCTGTTAACACTGCAAACTCTGTAGGAGCTTAATATACAATTATTAAAGAGTGAGGCATGACGTCGTTTATCATATCTAAAGGCGTTTAAAAAAAATGTATAATTTTTTCAAGCAATACTTTTTTCAGAAATCCTCACAGATTCATCACATGATCAGTTTCAAGTAGTTTTAATTTAAAAATTTATATTTAAATCATATATTTACACTTTTCGATATGATTTAATATTATGGTTGAATTATAGAAAAGCTAATCTTCGAGAAGATTATAACTATTACTGACATTCACTTTTTATCTAGATTTCTGAATTTTTAAAAATGTTCTTGGATGCTAGAGGATCACACAAACACAAACACACAGTAATAATATTTATATCTACTATTAGCTTCACATAAGCACAATCTTATAAGAAATGAGAAATAAAAGAAAGGAAATGAGTGGAAACTAATGAAATTTTGAATGTTTCGCCAGGGTGCCAAATTTTCAAAAGGATTTTTTAATATAAGACTTACAGGAACTTATTAATTTCATTAATTATATATTTCATAAAAATAAAATCTTAATCCTTTCAAGAACTAAGGTCATATGAAATGAGACGTCAATTTTAAAGGGAATTATAATAGAATTTTGCCGACAAGAATAATTTATTTATTTAGTAAATAAACCATGATTTTATTCCTAGATAGATAGATAGAACGTCGTCCTTATTTTTACAATTGAATAAATCCTAGTTATGCAACTAATAAAGATCTACAGTATATATGAGCATGTGTTAGTGTTTGTAGTTGGATGTGAGAAAATAGCAGAGAAAAGTTTATACAGAACTTGATTTTGATTGCAACTTATATTTCTTAAGGTTAAAATCTTAGTTTTGTTAAAGATTTATTTCTTGAAAATAGGGAAATTTTGAATGATATTTATCACTAAGGTGCAGAAATTGTTCCTCAGGAATGACAATATAAAGGGGAGTAGTATATAGGGAAAGATTCCTCCATGTAAGGCCCCAGGACGCAACAGGTATATGAGGTTCTTATTCAACAGTAGAGACTCCCTATCAAGGGAGTTTGAAGTTAGTCTGAGAGGCTGATCCTATCAAGAGGATAAATCCGTATCTCTTACACCGACGAAGTAATTTGTTTAATTAATATTAAATCACATGTAAACGGAAGGGTGCTTTTTAATCTAGGAAATAGTACAACACCATGACATTATCCGTGACTACATGATCAATAGTGTTTGATGACTAGGCGTCGTCAAGAAACCTCCCAGTGAAAGAACCAAACACAGCTTCTGAAAAAGAGAACGAGAAAGAGAGAGAGAGAGACTCTCTTAGAGTGGAAGGAAATGCAAAGGCGTAGTGAGGGGGTTAAGAAGATTGAAGGAGAGTTGAGTGAGACAGACAATATTTGAAAGGACCATATTTTTTCCATAAACCTTTTAATTTGGCATCCAAAAAAACTTCTTAACAAAAAATCTTCCAAAGAGTATCAAAGTACTTGCTTTGAAAAAATGTTATGCAAATTTTATTATAAAACAATCATAGGTTTCGACATTAATAAATTTGTAAGGATTTTTTTAGTGTGTAAGTTGCGTTTCAATGAAAATTAAAATCGGTTTAGGACATCATAATGTCCTAGGAGTCGTGTATCTTAAACACCAGACCACCGTCTGGTATTTAGGAACTGGAATTCTGAGCCAAAGGTCCCAGGTATAATGCTCACAGTCCGCTGATGGTTTTTATTTTTATTTTCTGTGTTTCTGTGTTTTATAACCGAGTGGATACCTGATGTGCTCCTGGGGAACACCCAGCCCATTGGGAACTATTTTCCAAAGAATGGGAAAATATCAGGTCTCTAGAATTGTTGATCTCACGCCTTCTCTTGCGCACAAAGGTTCGAGAATAAATACATCTTTAACGTTTATTTCCCCCCTGGGTCTATATTGCTTGTTACGGAACTGGCTTTTAATTATGGCTGGTCTAGCTTTCAAAATATTTAATAAAGAGGGTGGCTTCAGTTTAGCTTCCAATTTCAAATTCTTATGTTAACAAAATGTATTTCTAAATAATTCTTCTAGTACTAAAAACAAACTACCAAATTAGTTCTGGGAGATCTATAAAATTCGATCACATATATATAATATATCAGGTGACACCCAAATTTCATCCAATCAAATTGCTTCTATACAGAACATAAAATAATTTCATGAGATTAAATTGAAATTAAATGAAATTATCGTGGCCGTGGCTTAGGAAAATTGTTTATTTCTGTATAGAGTTTAACCCAATTTCGACTATGTGAATTTACTGATCCTCGAAAACTAACTGAAATTAATACTAAAATATTGCTTTAGATATTCAATAATTATACAATTTTCTCTCAGTGAAAATGTTTAGTCGTGTCCTTGGACAATAGCATTTAAATGTTTAAAAAATGATAAAGTCGTTAATTCCTACTGGAAATGGGATATCACCTCTAGATCGGAGCAAAACCTTGTTCGAATAAATTGTTTAATGACTTAGTGCGGGTTTTCATTGGAAAATATATCTATTTTTGTAAATTGATCCATTTTTTTTTTATTCCATAAATCATAGAGTATTAAACAACCCAATATTTCATTTAAAGCGCGCATATATATTTATTAATCTGTAGGTAAGATTCATAAATATATATTTGATTATCTCTATTACTTACACATCTTATCTAAGTTGTGAAAAAACCTAAATGAGAAATAAATTCAAGCAATACATTGCTTAGGATTATCTATGGCCTATGTGATGTGTATGCATAATCCACTTTAAATGGAATATTGGGTTGTTTAATACTCTATGATTTATGGAATAACAAAAAATGGATCAATTTACATTACTTTACAAGTTACATTAAATGTTTCATATTACAATAAATAATTCGTACAAATACGTCAGTCGTTGCAGTTATATACACACTCATTATTATGTATTTATCGTTCAAATATAAATTGAACCAATATATCTAACTAATTCATCATTCGACTTTCTCGAAGTACAAGAAACACTAATGTGTATTTTAACCTGACGTAACCTAAGCTCGTATATTCATGGCCGGTCCCGAGATAAACGGGAGACGTATGTCTAGTATGTCCGGCTATAGTGACAGTGCGCCGGGTGTAGGATATCTCACTTTGCGGTACGGGGATCACAGGTGGAGTCAGGTGTGGAGGTTATCGCGTATCTAACGTTTAGTTTAGTACATGGGAACTCAACGCCATTTGTTTACCGACAAAATAAATATTAAAGCACTTGAAAAATAAGAATTAGAAGTGGTTTACATATTTGACGGATAAAAGATATATTTCACGTGACATGGAAATACCAATTTCAAAAACTATCTAGAGAAATTTTACACTGATTAAACAGTTTCTGCGTGACGGACAATAAAGCAGTTGCGCAGCGTAATATATTAATTAAGAGAGAGGATTTAACAACTGACTTATAAAATATATTTTAATGTATATATTTTAATGTAACAATGGAACATCAATTCGTTAACTACGATGCTAAGGAGTTGGCTTAGTTTATGCGATGTTTTGAATGACATATATTTTGTGTATAACTCACCACTCAAACCCACAATTTGGGATAAATTTAAATTACTAGACAACGGGGCAACAGGAAATTCATGAGATCTGAAGATGATAAATTAGCTCCGAAAGCGCTCAGCTAAAACAAAAAATTGAATTCTAGAGCGAAGCCCCTCTGAAATTTCAGTGGTTGAACTTTCATCTGAATCCCGTCGGATTTGAAGGGAATTTGATTCGGCGTGAAAAGGCAAGAGGGAGGGGGGGGGGGGATATTGAGGTGGAGGAGTTCCCTGTTTGAGGGAAGTCCGTCTATCGAATCCACGTGAATTGGACTCTATTATGGAAGCCCTCGAGGCGCCAGATTCCCCACTGTCAATACGGAACCTCTGGCAGAGAGAGAGACCACTTCCACTGCAGTCTTCCTTCAGACCTGTTGAGCTCTTGCTCCCGACCCCTCTTGCTCCCAACCCTTCCTTCTCCGCCATCCCCTCTTTGGCCGGGAGATTAACCTGACAAATACTGGATAGTTCCCATGGTAGGACATTAGAATAGAAATACCACAGATCTTCACCGATCCTCCATTAAAGAAGCTTAAAAAAAATTGGCAAATCCAAAATTATATATACGCATGTATATGTATATACTGTTGATAACTTTTCTGCTCGCATTCAAAATTATTCCGATAACTGGTACATACATATATATATATATATANTATATCCCACCTCTGAACTCAGTTCTCTCAGAAAAAAAACTTTGGCCAGTGGGAAGGAATATTAGTGAGTTTCGATTAGTCTTTTCTTAAATAACACAATCTATAAAATCAAGAAATAATAAAAGAAAAACTAATAATGGTTCACTTTATTAGCATGTAGATTTACTTCAATTCTTATGTTTAAAAGGAGAATATTTACAAAATATGATTCTTAATATTCTCCTTTTATATGTGTGTGTGTGTGTGTGTGTGTGTGTGTGTGTGTAACAGCATAAAAATTTACAGTAAAAAAGACAATATCAACTAAAAGGACTGCTTATTATTCTTTATGCTTGGGATAGAGAAAAATAAATTTAAAAAAATATTTTAAAGGCTCATGACGGTTCCACAAGGTAGTGTGCTTGGCCCCATCCTTTACATCCTATACACTGCCGATATCCCGACACATCCTAACACACTCTAGCAACCTTTGAAGATGACCAAGCAATCCTTTCTACCGATGCTGACTCACGTACTGCCAGACAAAATCACCAACGGCATTTAATGGACATACAGCGCTGGTGCCAGCGCTGGCGCATTAAAGTCAACGAAGGCAAATCCCGTCATATCACTTTCACACTAAGGAAGAAACAACCTGGCAGAATTTACTTTAATGACATCCCTATCCCAACTTCTTTTTTTGCGTCAGATACCTAGGCTTTCATCTTGACTCCCGTCTAACATGGAACACACATACAAAAATCAAAAGACAGGAACTAAATAGGAGACTTGGACAACTCTACAAGCTACTAAGCCGCAAGTCAACCTTAACTGTGACCAACAAACTTACCATTTATAAGACGTTACTGAGACCTATCTGGACGTATGGAGTCGAACTGTGGGGAACTGCTAAACCCTCCAACATCCAAAGAATACAGTCCTTTCAATCCAAAATCCTAAGAATCATAGTTGATGCACCCTATTATGTCACAAACTCCTTACTCCACAATGACCTCAAAATCCCTTTAGTTA
>KZ807756.1:238718-248834 GCA_000696205.2 Oncopeltus fasciatus | reverse complement strand
AATATATATATATATATGTACTTCGGGCCGTACCTTTGCCTTTTAAATTCTCGGTTGAGTTAATTAGAAGATTTTACAAAGGGTAGGAAGAAGAACAACTTTTAAAAAAGTTTTCAGTATTTTATGGAACACTCTACATTTGTCCTCTTACATCTAGCTTAATTGTGGTGGGTGTTACTTGAACTTTATAGTTGTTCATTTATATAGTAATATAAATGTATAATTTCATATAACTCTTGAAGGAAAGAAAAAGATACATATGTAAGTAGACGGTCCTATACGTATCGGAAAGTCACAAAAGGACATTTAGAGAACTCAACAAGATACAGCTAAGATGGTATACTGGAAATTCTAAATGCTAAGTTTAACTGGAGTTAAAGCCCCTTTTTAGCCAAAGGATAGAGAAATTAGTTCGAGTACAACGTAAGCATGGTTCATAACAGACGACCCTCATCCATTTTCTGTCGTACTCTCTGAAGGTTGGGCTTTGTTGTTCATAGTTCTGACGAATGGGACAGGGGCAAATGGAGGAGGACATTGCAAGGGAATGCAGAAACCAGAAACAAATCTTTAAAAAAGCCGTCGTTAGTAATTAATTTAAATAGAAAAACAATTACCTTCGTTCTTAATCATACTTTGATTTGTATAAAAACTATTTGGCCTTAAAAGGGTGATCAACAAAAGTTATAGCTGCTGCAATACTCTGAATGATTGTTCAGCTCATTCTGGAATTTTGGATACTAACAAGTATGTATTAACCATTTTAATACTAACTTGTATTACCAGAGGCTTCGCTAAAAATACTCATATTTTTGACAAAATGACAAGTTTTTATTTTTTTTTTAATTTCAGCTTGTCAGAAAAAGAATTTAATACATTTCATTGGACTTTTAATATCAATTAGTGTTTTTTTAAACTTTATTTGTGGTAATCATTATATTGATTTCATTATAATTTAAAATTTCTCAAGTTTAGGCAGCACCCAGTTTTTGTCTGTAAAAAAATGCGATCCACAGAGCTAAAAATAAATAAATCCCATCCCTCATGCATCTATATCTGAGCCTAAGCATTTTTCAAAGTACAAGAGATCATGTGCAGTTGGAGGATTCATTAACCCTAATTACTCTGATTGATGAGGAATAAAATGCTTCCTTGAATAAATTAAACATATCCTTTCTCACGAAAGAATTAAATTTAATAATTCTTAATGTCGAAGAAAGAAGTTGTAAGTGGTAACTTTGGCAATGTCGGCTTAAAGTACAGCCTGCATTATACGGCCTATTGCATTGTAAAGTAAGTGCTAGGGGGATTCTCAAGTTCGGCGTAAATTTGACTGGTTCTTACAACGTAGCAAAGTGCTACAAATGCAATATGAATGACTTTTTTTTTTTTTTTTTTTACTTGTCCCAGAGAATATTTCTCGTTCTGAGTTTGAAATTATGTCTGTGGTATAAAATGTCTAAGGGAAAAAAAATTTCTAGCAGTCTTGATTTTAATAATGCCAAGCTTCCGATCAGAAAACCAGTAGCTTAATTGTGTTAACTAAAACTTTAACAACTGTTTAAGTTTTTAACTGTGTAAGTTTTTTTGTAGCTGTACTTAAGTTTTCAGGCACATAAAAGGAAATATGAAATTCATTAAATGCGGTGACTGAGGCAGAAGAGATGGGAGAGAGAAAACAAGTTCATTGTTAAGAATACCAAGACCTTTGGAGCTTTGGGAAGCATAGTCTGAAACAGATACACCTGTCAGTCAATCCGCTGTCACTTAGGTGTACATCTCGTGACATACTCTCTCATATGTGTCCCTTGCACATTCAGTCAGGACGTAAAACAATTATGCATCTCAGGTAATAACTATTGCACCTTAATGAATAACAATAATAATAATAATGGGAATAGACTAAAAAAATCTTACTACTTCAGCCGAAACTCGAACCCGGATCTCCTGCTTTCAGGGCTGGCATGCTATCCATTGCAACACTGAGGCTAGCCAGATGATTCGTTTTATTACTAGCACTCCGGGTTCAAGTATAGTAGTAGTAGTAAGATTTTTATTTTTTATTTCATTCCTTTGCATTTGTTAATAAAATTCTAATTAATTTAATTAAAAAATAATTAATTTATTATAAAATTAATTATTCGAGAATGAGACGATATATTCGTCTTACTCGTAGGTTTAGACTCCCAGTAGCGTGTGGGGAGTAGAATGAATCATATAACTAGCCTCGGTGGTGCAATGACATACCCACCCGGAAAGCAGGAGATCTGGGTTCGAGTCACGGCTGAGGTAGTAAGACATTTTTAGTCTATTCCCTTGCATTTATTGTATAAAATTAATGTATGATTAAATACCATAACAAATACAATACTCAGTGAATAACTATTTCAACGATAGAAACTCCAATATTTTAAAAAATATTAATGTATTAAGAAGATTTTTGATTTTAAGAAACAAGACATAACATTTGTATAGACTTTTTTTTTTTTAGCGAAAACAACACATCGATCCATTTTATATAAATCTTCTTTCTGTCGACACCATTCCAATTCTTTTGGATTTTCTGGAATTTAAAAAAAAAAAACTGAGTGCAACATCAAGAAGCCTGGGTAGATTTTGGAACTAGTTATCTTATGACAATATCGTTCTCGGTCGTCCAGAGCCGTGTTGACTGGAATATGAATTAGTCTCCTTGTATCTTATTCATCGCTCAGCGATCTAGAAACAGTTCTGAAGGAGGTAGGAGTAGGAATAGTATTACACGATATGGAAAGTTCAAATTCAATTACTTATTCAGATTATTTCGTTAGTTTAGGCAGTTCCCATGTAGTTTTATTTTTATGTTGTGTTCAGTATTTTCTTTGTTGCTCATGTGTACGTCCAGAGTAGTCAGGTATAGACCACAGGACCACGGCGTATCGGGACCTCCATAGTCTGGATATTTCCTTCATGAAACAAAGGCGGTTTACACATTAAACCCTACTTGAGAGCTCATGTCATTAAAGAAAGCACATTTTACATGAAAATGCATTATAAAAATATTAAACTAAATCATACATGAGAAGGATCCAAATTGGATCTGATTAGAAATGTAACAAATGTTGCAAATTAAGTGAAATCGTAGATAACATATTTATTGGAAATTTTACTGACTGATAAATGAACTGTGGTTTGTTCTTTATATAAGTGTTAGCATCCCTTTGAACCAGTTATAAGGGTCAATAGAGTTTATAGAGGAAAGATTTGTCATCTCATTCTAAACACCCATGGCTCAGAACAAGCTTTTATTTATGGAGAAAAGCTTGAACTGTACTGGATTTGAACCCTTAGCGCCAGGATTGGTTCGGTTCAGTATGATCAAACACTAAATGGTTTAATTTTACTTTTAAGGTGCTAAAGACTCATTATCTGCTAAATATCTGCTCAAAAATAAATTTTCTTATTATATAACTCTTTATTTTAAAAAAATTATTCTGTACATTTTCTATACACTGTAATTTTTGATGGGGTACATTGTTGTCCTTGCTCGTCTATCCAGGGACGTAACCCGTACTCAGAGAGGAGCCCAGGTTAACCTGCGATAGACTATCTGGCACCCATCTTCTCCTTATCCTAGGATAAGAAGGAGACCAGGCAGGGAGTCAAGGAGTGAGAGGGGGAGAAAAATGCCAGTGCATTCACTCCCTTGAAAAAAAAATAAAGATTTAGATGCTTGGGGTTCAACGGAAATCGATTTAATCCTGGTATATTATAAAACATATCATTTTCAATTCAATGATAAATAAAAAAAGGATCACAGATGTAATGCAATTATGATATGATGGGAAGAAAAAAAAAATAAAAAGGGGCGATGAAAGACTCCGTAAGAATATGGGGTGTGTTACATGAAGACGGGATTATTGGGCTTAAGTAGCCTTAGAGTTCTGAAAGGGGAGTGAATGCGTCTGAGAGAATTCTTGCAGAAAAGAGTAAAGGATGGTAAAGGATCGGAACCAAAGCTTCGACGACGAAATCCAGAAAGAGTTCAATAGAGTTGAGGAAATTCGTCTTCGGAAAACTTGAAGCAACGTTTGAGACGTAAGTGTAGAATATTGGAAATCTTGGATGCACTGTTTTTTTCCTGTTTTTTTTTTTTATAGATAGAGGGAGAGTTTTTTTGGTAGATTTTTTTTTTCATTTAAGCCTAAAAACTTGGGCCCTTGCCAATTTAATAATTAAAAAACGATTTACCTTTATATGTTTTAGAAAAATGCGTTTTGATTATCCTCTTATACGATCCGGTATTGGCGATGGTATTTATTAGACACATTATTTATTATCTTACTTTTTATTTAAATATGCCAAAGAAAATCATTAGTAATTATCATTAAATAATTTTAGTTGGGGTTCGGCCAAGGCAGATCCAAATTTTAAAAAAGTGTATTTTTTTTAAAAAAGATTATCCGCCAACCTTTAGGCTTACATCGTAAGCCATCTTCAGGGCTGTAGAAATACAATGTCATGAGAATACAATAATAATTATTATATTTTCTTCTAAGTCATGGAATGTGAACTTAGGGACAGGATGTCCTCTCTCGTTTTCATGATAGGCAGGTGTGGTCAATTACTGTTTTAATTTATTTACTTATTTTTTTAATAGGTTGTTGCCTACATGTTTTTTTAATTCTCTTACAAAGCTTTCTAAATTCATACTTTTGATATCACATTCAATTATGGTAATTCTGTATTATAATATTGTCAATTATTATTGTATTCTCATAACATTGTATTTCTACAGCCCTGAAGATGGCTTACACTAATCTTTAAAAAAAAAATACACTTTTTTAAAATTTGTATTTAATAATAATATCTACGGTCATAAAACTCTCCATTTGATTAGTAATTACCTAATTAAAATTTAAAAAATAGATAAATGTATCTTACTCTAGCGAGTAAATAAATAAAAGAACTAATTACTCCAGGAAATCATTCAGGCAAGACACATACAAATGGGGTAAGGTCTCTTTCACTGTATATATATTGTCTTACAGGATAACATAATACTAGTAAACATCAAATTTTCCATTCAGTTCCTATCGCTAATATAAATATTTTTCGCTCGAATTTAGGTAGAAAATTTGAAAATAAATTTGAATTAAACAGTAGTAGACACTGCCAGTGAATAACACTCAAAATTAAGTTTAACTAAATAGGTCTAAATGATGTAACCAGACATAATTATTTTATTTGTGAAATAAATTCTTGTTGTGAATATTGCGTACTGTCACAGCAATTTAAAGAAAAAGGATTCGTTATTTCCTTACAACAAGACAAAATAAATTTTTAACATATTTCAAAGAAACACGAACAGGATCCTTCAAAAAGTAAAATATATTAGCCCTTAAAAGATTATTGATTAAAATATTATTTATAAGAAAATATTTATGTTTCTCTTTCTTAAGAATAGTCCTCAATATTTGCGAAGAATTAGTAATTATTTGCTTTACACTATTATAAATAAATTAACTAATAAATAAAACAACACAGAAATCACATGAATTGTATAAATATTATTGATACATTATGACGCAAAAAAAAAATTTTTTTTTTTTAATTCTCCGCAAAAACATTAGTAAAGAAGTGCAGTTAATATTCAAGAAGATTTTAAATTTGTCTTGAATATTCTAAATGATTCATCATAATCTCAGCCTAAAAAATATTTTTATGTTTTAACTACATTTATTATTGAATTTAGCACCAATAATTAATTAAATTTTAAATATGGTCCTAAGAACCTTCTCAGAAGATTAAGTGTTTGTTTACTTATTTTTATTCATTAAATGTAATTTTAGCATTAATATTTTATTCAAGAACGATATTAATAATACAAACTTTAGAGCATTCAACATCTACCCTAAATGTGACAAAATACTTCTTGGTAAAATGAGGGGCGATCGGAAAAATCGTTATTACATCTATTAAAAATTAAAAGAGAAGAAATTATTAATTTTAAATTGACCTAATTACGGAAAAAAATGTTTATTTTACAAGAAAATTTAATAATAATTTATTTAATTCACAGTTTTCTTTAAAAAAAAACTTAACCTCATTTAAAACAACATGTTAAAAACGTACATTTATTTTTATATTTATATTGTGCATAAAGATGATAAGATGCACCATAGCAGAGAAATGGTGATATAAAGGCGGTGATAAGCAATGGAGGGCAATTGCACCTAGCGGTGCTTTTCTAGTATGTTTTCTGGAAGATCTGTCGACCTGTGTCTCATTCATGAATTAGTGTTTTATTCATTGCATAAATGTTATAGCTAATTAGAATTTCATTAAGAAAACTGTTAAATGTAGCCTCTAGAACATTTACACAAAATCATACATAAATTGCATTTAAGACCTTTCCTGCGAATTTTTATTTCCCGCAATATTCCAATTCAATAACTATTGATGATACGTTTTTAGCAAGATAAGAAAAAAGGTTTATAATGCCGATAAAAGTTTAAAATAAAATTTAGTCGAAATTTAATAGAAACGTTTATAATATAAATTAATTTACCTCACAGCTTTTATTACTATATANAATTTTTTTTAAATTTAGAAGGTGATATAAAGTGGTGATATAAAGATGACAAAAAAAAAAGATGACAAATGCACCCAGCGGTGCATTATTTTATTAATAAACGAAATAAATTAAATATTATTTGAAATGATCTCATCTCTAACGACCAAATTATATATTTCTGTCATACAAAATGGTGTTGCATAATTCTATAAAGTGAAGAGCTGATTTATCAAAAAAGTAACTCCCATATAGCCACTGGAGGTTTGACTCCAGTCGTACATACCTGAAATTCTTGACCTATTGAAGGAATATTTAAAATCCTTGCTGAGAAATGTGATACATATAAGAGTGCCTTTCCCATAAGTAATTTTATAGGAGCTGAAAAAATTAATGGAAATAAAAATTTTGTAACTATAGTAATATATTACTGTAATCTTATTCTGTACAAAGATATTTTTAAATGCGTCTGGCCTTAAACTCTTTTTAAAAAGAAAATAACATGGTTCCTTTTGATTATATAAATACTGGAATCACTTATGGGTCTGGAAATGAGTAATATTTTTCCTTCCTCGTCTGAGAGTAAGACAAGAAAGTGGAGAGCAGAGAAGTAATTTGAATTGTAAACCCCCTCCAGTGGCCTTTCCTCACTCGGTAAACTCTTTCCCTAGTGGAATGAAGAGGGAAGTAGGTGGAGAGGGGAGAAATCGGGAGAATTATTTCCCATGGGGAGGCCTGGTGAGGGATGTATGCCCGTCTATTACTGTGGGAGAGGGGGGGGGGGCTGAAATATGCGCGAGCCTCCCCCCGTGGCCATTCAGAACGGAGGCAGTCTCCGGGATTCGGTGAGAGGGCCTGCATACAGCGGGACATTGTTACGCCTTCGGCCGTTGAGTTAGCCGGCCGCAGAGCGCCAGTCTCTGATGAATATCTGATGCAGGCGGGGGTGGGAGGGGGCGAAAGATGGTACACGGCTGCCCCAAGGGCCGCGCCCAGGCTCCAATATTAACCCCTCGCCGAGGGGACCCTGAACACAAGTCAAAGAGGTTTTTATATTTTTGAAAATTTTCCCTCGGGCTTAAACTTCGTTGTACGCCTCTGTATGAACTTATACAGGCTCAATTTACAAAGGTACATTAAAATGCTCTCTCAATCTCTTGTTAAACGTATCATATATATAAAAAAAAGTCATCATAATTCAATTAAAAGTCTTTAAATATAATAACATAAACAAAAATTGAACGAGATTATTTAGGTTCATGAGTCCCCTTATCAGCTGGCAGTATAAAAATTGCTCCCCACAAATTATTAATCGTAATAACAATTATTATTTTACAAAGGTCGATAATTGTCAAGTTCAACAAATTTATCAAAGGGTTTTTATTATTTTTAATATTAAATGATTTTTCTTTTCACTCTTACATAAATTAATTTAATAAATTAAATTAAAAATAACATAATTAATCATATTTTCTGTTNGCCAAACATATTATTTTTATACATATATATTTTATAAAATATAATATAATTATTGTTGCAAGCTTTCCATTAGTGCCGCGCACTCCAGAATGGCAAAGGCTGTGCCACTGAACAAAGCTAATTCTTTGCTTCTGAATTCTTTGCACCAAAATTAGGTTTATATGTGTTTTGAGGCTCAAACACGTTTTGAAATTAAGTTAGCTCTGGCGAGTAAACTTCTGCATAGTAAACTCTAAAGTTACATCCGTAGTCATCCGCACATCAAATGTGGGATTATACTACACTGTCGTAAAATGAGGAATTTAGTCAAACCATCCATTACTGATTGAAGTAGCTTCAACAATGTTTCGCTTAAAGACACAAGTCAGCGGTTTACGGTAAAGTTCTTCTCATTACTTACTGAATAAATGTGCTTCAAGACTAGACTAGAGGATAGCGAGGAGCTCTCATTCGTAGGTGGGCTTATTTTTTTGAGTTCCTTGAGCAGGGTTTGGGGAATATGGTACATTCCCACGAATTATTTTTATTTGTAAATATATCATGACTTAACGCAGACAATTTTTTACACCCAATCATTTCTGCTAACTTCAGGGGGTTCTCATTAATGTCAGCTGTTTCTTCTATTTATATAAATTTAAATTCTAATTAAGGAATGATTAGTCGAAGTTTCGTCTTGCAGAGTGTAATATTACTTGTAATTAATCTATAGCTTCAATAGCCAAAACTGAAAGAATAGTTTCAACCCTTTACAACTTGATTTAACAACCTCAGACCTTAAGGAAAAGTTCATTTTAAATTAAACACATTGCTGGAATTGATACAAACTAAACCAAATTTCACAGAAAATTGGTTCTCCAGTTTTTGACAAAATTAGTGTACACTTTTACGTAGTATGACAGGCAGAAAAAAAATTTTTTTTCCAGATTATTTGTCAGCTGTTTAAAACTGTAAATGAATAATGATATTGATTTTCAGTTATATTATAATATTTTATGTTTCATAATGGAATAAAACTGTTAATTTAACCAATCGTTAAATATAATAGCTGATTTAAATATTAATTTCCTAATCCATGTAAGAGGACTATGAGTGGCAAGAGTTGTGTAGAGAGTTTAGTATTGTAGATTGTACCTTAATCAACCTAATGGCTTAATCAATCAATGAAATCATTCATGGTGAGACGGCACAGAGATGCTATACAAAATCTTAGAAAGTATAATACTATAATTAAGTCGGGTCTTAGTTATTTTTTTCAGAAGTTAAGTAGGCTATTTTTAGTTAGTTGGCTTTGTTAAACAGAGAGTATAATTGCCATACGTCAAGTTCCCAGTCGGTAAAGAACAGCTCAAATTCATTTGTAGAATTTATTTAATAATGAAGTGTGTAGTAGTGCATATACTGGGTTTGCCGGGAATGAGTCAATGTAGCCCTTGTCTATATGAATCGAAATAATTCTTGTTCACGTAGGCTTCGTCGGTCGCCAGATGTATTTACCATTTCATCTTCCGGGTTGGACCGAGTCAAATTGTTCTTATTTGCCGAGCTTTCGCACATCATGTGATGGCTTCTTCAGGGCTGAAAAGAGAATGTTCTTTTCAGCCCTGAAGAAGCCATCACATGATGTGCGAAAGCTCGGCAAATAAGAAAAATTTGACTCGGTCCAACCCGGAAGATGAAATGGTAAATACGAAATAATTCTTGTTCAGCCATAGCAGAAGAAATTCGAAAGGAATTAAAGTAAAAGTTGAATGAATTTATAAGTTAAATTATCTGTTCTGTGATTATTCTGAATATAATTTTCTGGTAGGTTTTTTGAATTAATGTAATGTTTCCACTTTGCGAACAAATGAAATAATTCATGAATGCAGTCTGTGAGTTCTGTATAGCTCAATCAAGGTTTTTGTGGGTACGTTAGAGGATCACATCGCCAGTAAATCTTGCTACGGAAGCAATGGGCTATTTTGGAAAGGAAATGGAATAGAGGAGCGCGCCTCGTGGAATTCCACGATGTAGGCGATCTATAGTGAGCTCAAAACTTATGCAACTTATAATATAACTAAATAAAATATATTAGTATTAATATT
>KZ807756.1:207141-229456 GCA_000696205.2 Oncopeltus fasciatus | reverse complement strand
TTTTTTTTTTTTTTTTTTTTTTTTTTTTTTTTTTTTTTTTTTTTTTCATAAGTCAAATGACAACCAAGATATTACGATTGCAAATTTTGGTTTTTTCAAAAATCCACCTCTATCAATCTAGTTCTACAATATTTTAATTATTTTAAAGATATTCAATGAAATAACTCTCAGTTATATATTTTAACAAATAAGGTTCACAGCCCAACATTTAAAATTTTATACTTTAATATATTCTTGTAAAAGAAAACAATAATAAAACAAAAAAAAAAACACTCCTCTAAGTTACACGTTGGTTATCTTTTGGCAATTAAGGAATAGGCCTAGCAATATAGAAGACCTTCTTCGAAGTAGGACAGTCATTGCAGGAGGTGACGTCATAGTTACCGAGTGTCCAATTAAAAAAAACACTTAATTTCAACATATTATTTTAATGAATCGAATATTTATTATGATTTTGTTTTTATTTCTTTGTATATTTTTTCTTTCTTTTATTTTATTTATATTATTCTTATACATGTACATTTATTTTAAGTCATCAAATTACAAGATGTTATATAACAGTATGTAATAAATAACGATTTATTTAAAAAAAAAAAAATAATGTAAAGGTGAAAAAGTAACCAAAAATTAATTATAGATTATGTTAGATCTAAGCATTTAGAAAGTGGTCGAGAAACCTATTGCAGTGCATCAATAATCTAAAAGTTTAAGTAAAAACATTAGGAATTTGAATTTGTTAACAGAAAATTATAAATATATGAAATATATAAATTGTAGATAAAATTATTGAATCATGAACAAAAATAAATGAAACTTTTTATTACTACGAATAGTCTAGACTACTCTGGATTTTGAATTTATGAGTGAAAAGAAAAAATTTAAAACACAGGAACTTCTTCTTTCTTATCTATTAAAGACAAGAAACATAAGATTAAAAATTAAATTATCAGATAGAAGAGTTAATTTATGAAGGTCTTAAAAAAACAAAGATTCATTTAGTTTAAATGAACTATATATATTCACTGAAATTATATTTGTTAGTAAATGTTGTTGCTCCCTGAAATTTAAGTTATTATTTGAAAATCATTTTTGTATCTAACAATAAAAAAGACAGATAACATGTTCGCCAGCGTCCCAATATTAAATGTAGGATTCATCAATTTTTAAAATTGAATGCAGGATAGGCAGAAACATATTGTGAATCATTACTATATATAACTCTGCTATCTGAGGAGTTGGCAAGTTTAACTAAGGTCAAAATAATTTAATATTATAATCAATGCTAAATATCTTGAAAAACAGCACAAACTTTTGTGAGGGTAGTTAAAATTTTGATTTCTGATCATATATATGTATTTATATAACTCAGAAAGGGGGCGTAATAATCTAAGGGTTGATCGCCCCTAAACCCGATTCTACCTATAACTCAGAGACTCTCTCAATAATAAATAAATCTAGCTGAGTAATAGCTCCTGATAGATATTATAATATTCAGGCATCATTTATGATAAAATCAATTGCATTGAATGAACGAAGATGGCCGACATATACTCATTTGATTAGAGACTTTATAAAGACCTTCTATTGAATTAAATATCGCTAATAAATTAATTAACTTATTAATTAAACATTGCGTCAAGTAACGCAGACTGAGATTAACTAAGAAACACATGTGTTTACTGAAGAGGAAGGGAATGAGATACAATTAGTAACATGGACAGAGTGTATAGAACGCAAATTACATATCTAATTCGAATTGTATTAGCCATTACCGATTACTTATCAACATGGCATATCCGAAGACAAGTGCAGTTAACTCCCGTAAAAGTTATTTTCTTCGTTAATGAACTTAATTTATTTTATTTAACAGGCACAGGAAGTTGAATTTTAATTAAATTTTCCAATCAACCAAGCGTGAATTGTTTTAATATTTTTAAGTAAATTCAATAATTGATATATAACAGAGAGTTTTAAGTACGTTCAATCTCATCAATCGACAGCTTGTTTCCCCTCAGAAAGCTTTAATAGATCTTTTCCACATATTATATTTATTGTTTACAATTGAAATTTCTCATTGGGATAATTTTAATGGAGTAAGTTAGTTGAATTCATGACAGGGAAAACTGATAACAAATCAAAGACTTTAGTTCAAAATGGCAAAGCAACTTTTGGTTACCTTTATGCGATAAAACAACGTAAAAAATTAAATTATAAAAAAAAATTATCTTTAACAAATTTTTATGTTTTTTCAATTGAGAGAGAAATTAACATCAATGAATCATTCTACTTGTATAATATTTATTTACTGTTTTTTTTTTTGTTTTAAGTTCGAAAATTATTATAAAAACAACAAAAAAAATAATACAGTTTTACACCTAGAAGATTTTGTAGTTCATTTAGCGATACCAGAAGGTGTTATCAATTTTCTATAAAACTCATGTTTAAATTCTCTAAATAAAGGCCTTTTTTTTTTAGAAAATAAGTGGGAAAGGATGGACGATGTCTATAAACCACCCTTGATTGATTACGTATGCCCCAGCCTCTCTTGAAACAATTTAACGGGCTGGAAAATAATTGGGAATTCACTGGATATGAAAAAAACCTTTAAAAAAATATGTAAAAAGACTAGGCTTTGTTTTACTTCAATACGTCATATTTATATCATGAAATAAAGGAAAGTTTCAAAATGGTCTGTTATTCTGCTTAGCTTCAAAAAAGTCTGTGATATCTAAAAATTGGTTATAATGTTGTTTTTTTTAAAGTAACCTAATGTACTTAGGCTTGATTTTAAGATTTTTAGTGAATATAGGGAATATGATATTAACTCATAAAAGAGATAATTAATTGAATGTTTAAATGCAGACAAAATCATTATATCAGTGGCCAACATTCACAACGGCATTTGTAATTATAATCAAAGAGGGAGCTGCATTTTAGTAAGATAAATTGAACTACAACAACAAATTATAATATAATCTTTGCAATGTATGTCAATTTAGTGATGTGTTATTGGTAAAGCACATATTGCAATATTGTTTCCTGTGCAGGTAGCTTTCGAATTTAATTAAGTCTGGTCTCTGTCTAATTCCTACTTTTGAAGCGAATATAACTGATGGTTTCATATGGCTCAACAATTGCGTCAATTCGGAATGGTTTTGATGACGTTGGTTAATTTAAATTATTTAACTTTATGGAGGAATAATGAGAAAATCTAATTTTAACTAGAGACTTAATTGAATGATACATTTAAAAATTAGGAAACAATTAACAGGTAATATTTAATCTCTTTTGACTCGTTAATATAATAAAATATATTATATTCAACTAGGTTTCAGATATAATCAGATGAATTATAATAATAAAGTAAAAGAATAAAAAATTTCGCCAAGCAGTATTTGTGTAAACTTACACTGCACAACAAAAAAATATTTTTTGAATGTTTCCTACACTAAATTAGTCTATTTCTACTAATTTTGGGGCGATAAAAACGAAAATAACATTGAAATTTTTTTATTAGCTCTGGTTTTTGAGATATACAGCACTTAATCTTAAAGAGTAGTTATACTATACGTGAAAAGTGAAAGTACAAAAAACAATATTGTTATGTTTCTTTTAGAATATTTTAAGTACAAAATTAATTTAAAAAAACATTATTCTTAGTGTTTTGACAAATAAAAGAGGTTTGTACCACCAAATTTTAATTAAGTCAATCCGATGTATTGTAAGATCGCTGTCGTTTAGCTTGTCTTTTATAAAACACTTCTGGAGCATCCTGTACTGAGCTGTCTGTACTGAGATATTTTCACATCATGTTTTAGAAGATTCCACTGTTGTAGTCTTGACCCTAACAGCTCAGCCTTTTCCTTAGACAAGCCAAGATCTCTCATAAGGTCACTCAACTCTGCTTGACTAATTCTGTGCGGATCACTAGACCTATCGCTTACATCAAAATCAGGGTCATATGATGTAGAAGGACGGGTTGCTTCTTCTAAACAGACTTCATCACTTTCCTCTAAAATTTCATAGTTTTGGGGTGGAGAAGGGACTGGCAAATTGTCTGAGTGTGGTACAGGCCGAAGAGCAGATGGGAGATTAGGGTATTTCACCGTTCCTCTTTTCTTCATAGATAAACCTTGCTTAATGAGAGGAGTTAAGCAGAAATAACAGTCGTCTGTATGATTGGTAGGCTCACGCCAAACCATAGGTACTGCAAAAGCCATTGCCCGCTTGTTATTTTTCAGCCACTCTCGCAATATGACGGAACAAGAATTACAACATTTATGAGGAGCCCATGATTTATCTTGGTCCCCAACTTTTACATCAAAATAATGTTCATAGGCAGTCTTAATGATAGGTGACATTTTACGTTTCTGAGCCTTAAATGTTATTTCACCACATATATAGCAAAAGCTATCGACAGAATTCACACACTTTCGAGGCATTTCAGATCAGCACTTAAATTAATTTAAAAATCAACTTCACACGATAATTTCAATAGCAACCACGTGCGTACAATTGACAAACTCGCAAAGGTTATGTTTACTACTTATGAACAGCTGATGAGAGGGGTGTTATGTAAACAAACATGTGTACCAACTGTCAGTGATGAAATATTTCATTTGTTGAAAACTCAATATATATGTAATAGAATGATACTATATCTTAAAAACAAGAGCTAATATATAATTTTTATGGTCATTTTCGGTTTTAACACGTGGAAATACATTAAAATCAGCTAATTTCAACCCCGAAACAAAAACTTTGTTGTTCAGTGTTATTTGTTAAAATATATGTAAAGAAAAACTTCTTTATTTTTCTTATAAAATAAATTCTTTTTTTCCTTTTTAAGTTTACACAAATACTAATTGGCGGAATTTGTCATTCTTTTTACTTAGCCAGTATATCTTACTGTTGTACAATAAAAAGAAAGCAGTTTTGGGATCAAAGTAGGAAGAAAAAATCGCTTTGTTATCTGTAAGGAAGCCAAGAGTGTATTTGGAAGGAAAGAAAAAGAATAAAAAATGAAAAAGATTTTATCGATAAATAAAGACTTTTCCTGAGCCATGGATGTTTAGAATTGAATGACAACTAGTAGATGATCACTAACACTTAATAAAAAATAGAAAATAAGTATATACTTTTTAAAGGCTGAAAGTAAAGGTCTGAACACACTGTACTGTTTAACGCCCGCTTTCACTAAAAGTGATCGACGTTTATCTTAAAGAAGCTGTTCGTTAATCTCAAAGAAGCTGAGCTGTTCGTGATTGTTCAATGTGATTTTATACCTTTTGGTAGAACACTAGGGTAATAGGCCTTAATGATTATTTAGAATGGTATTCAAGGAACGTATGGCAGGCATCATTTTCATCACTATTACTTTCTGAAAGATCTTAGGGCAATAAAAGAATCATACTGATTATTCCGAGCTATTCTTTATTGTAGGTATGTTTTGGTAGAACACTAGGGTAATAGGCCTTGATGATTATTAGGAATGGTATTCAAGGAACGTATGGCAGGCATCATTTTCATCACTATTACTTTCTGAAAGATCTTAGGGCAATAAAAGAATAATACTGATTACTCGATGCTATTCTTTATTGTAGGTATGTTTTGGTAGAACACTAGGGTAATAGGCCTTGATGATTATTAAGAATGGTATTCAAGGAACGTATGGCAGGCATCATTTTCATTACAATTACTTTCTGAAAGATCTTAGGGCAATAAAAGAATAATACTGATTATTCGGTGCTATTCTTTATTGTAGGTATGTTTAAGAAGTTTGAGGAACAAGATGATTTTGAAATTTTCCAAAGTGTAGAAAATTGGTAGTTAGAAAGACAATATTGTATTTCTTGGGGGGAGATTTTTAACTATTAGCCTAGTGATTAATTCTTAGACGGATATTTCGCGCTTAGGCAAGTACTTAAAAATATACTTGACTTCTTAAGGAGTTAAAGTCTCAATAGTCGAAGACGTAGTTAGTTAGTGGCTCCTCAACTTCAGTGCTATTTTACGAATTATAATGAAAGAGAATTGAATGTTTCTTAGTATATTTGGGCATTATCATTGACGGAAGTGGCGCAGAAACCAAGCAAGTTTCGGGTTGCAGATTGGTGCGATGATACTTGTAGATTGTATACTTTTTATTTGATCTGCTTGTATACATCACAGCCCCTGTAGATGGCAGTGTGGTTTTGGAAGCACTAGCAGGTTCCTCCCGTCTTATTGAGCTGTTGCCTATTGCAACCAAATGCTTATTTTGCGCACCGCGGGTTATAACTGCAGCCGGCTTTGGTATGCCCATTGTTGGCAATTAAGGCACTGGAGTACCTCTTTTTTTACGTAGAGCCTCTCAACTTTGATAACCTTTAGCACAGTGCTGAAATTGAATATATTTCTTAAACATTTGTTCAAGATCCATGAAAAACAGTGGTAGCGATGACTTGTCTCTTCCTCTTCCAGGACTTAAAACACTGAGAATGTTTTTCACCACGAGGGTGAGACTGTTGCTAGATGTGGGTTATTAACCAGCCATGCAGTTCTACTTGTGGTGGAGGTATTATCATTTAGGCTGAAAGATGAAGGTTTCTACATGGCTCTGTTTTTTTCCTGTTTTATTTTATTTGGGGGGGGGGGGGCGACATTTCTTAACCTCCCGCTGATTGAAGGCGCTTTCCTTTCATGGCTATTTTTTTTTCATGATGGCAAGCATCTCCCATTACGTAAGTATTAAATAAACAGTAAATACAAATATTTACTGCTCTTTATCGCTAAGCCGGAGACCGAGCAGAGATTACTTAATCTGCTTAGATGAAAGTCTAAGCCGGCTGGCTAGGAGCTAGAGATGACGCGCTTGACCAAGCACGTCCGCCTGTAAGCTCCTCGCTACTAAAATAATTCAGTATTGCACTCACTTGATGTGCGTTTGTTCCTCGGTGAAATTCCTCGAAACTCCGTTAATGTCTTCAGGCTGGCTACATCTTCAACTGTGACCAGTTTTGTAACAACTGAACACTTTTGATTTTTATAAAGAAACAATTGCAGAGAGCTAACAAAACACGTCCTCTCTTTACAATGGCTGCTTTCGAACTCCAGCAGCATTCCAAAAGGATGTTTTCGCTGCTGAAAAAATTACAGGTAGCTATTTAAAGTCTAATTTAGTAAAGCAACTATTTTTTTTTTTTTTTTATGTATTGCAGGTACCATCTGAGGAATAACTGTATTTCTGGACTAATACAGGAGTCTGAACGAGACATTTTATTAAATTTGGAATAAGCTCTTAAGATTTCGTCTAGCTTATAAAAGTGGGTTGTAAGTTTGCTTCAGATCACTGCTCATTATCGGTAAAACTCTTGTACACCATCGTACAGATCTTAAGAGGTTTTCAAAGAGTTTCCGAGGCTAAAGGATTTTTTTGTAGTCCTTAATATTAGTCTAAGGGGTTTTATACTTGGGTTGGTGGCATTTGTCTAAGGATGGGGTTGATTGAAAATTTTACGAGGATGGAGCTGCGGTGGGAACAATTCTTAGAAGATCACATCAAACTTTCTTACCGAAGAGACATGAATAGTAACAGGGACTTTATGATTATAAGTGTTCTTTGATCTAGGTTAAAAAATGTCTTTATTTTAGGGGAAGGGGCAGTCCACAGAAAAAAAAAAGATAGTAAGTCTAGTGGTGTAGATATACAGAGAGGTGGATCGAGGAGAGTCTGTATGTACCTTTTCATCTATAGTGAGTTTTATATCATTTTTATGAGTTTGAACTTAAATAGTATTAAAACTAATAAAACATTTTTGGAAGCCCAAAATGACAATTCAGAGAGCTCGTTCCTTCCTGAGTTACTGCATTTAGTGGTGTGCATTTACCTCTTTAAGTTAGGCCACAATGCCTGTAAACCTCTATAGGTAGCAGGAGTATCTTGCATGATTTTTAATGATTCTACTGCTTATTGCCCACGGTTGATTTTCTCTCCGTGTTGATTTCACATGAAACAATTTTTTTTTTTTAAATATTACTCACAAAGACGAGAAGGGGTCGGACAAGTTTTGCAATTTAAAAAATATTATATATGCTCTAAATTTTTGTCCATGTATTATATCTTTATTAGTAAGTAAGACTAGACTTCACTTACTGCACTTTAGCAGCTCAAACACTTATTCTTGTGTCTAATCATCCTGACTATAAAGATTAAAGCTAAATTGTGTATGATTCATAATTTTAAAAATTCTTCGTTTTAATAATTTTTTGACCATCTTGTCTGTTGCATAAATACAGCATAATTTGAAGAACTGCAAGTAATTAAATAATAATGAATAATGATTCTTTCATAAAAACATTGTGTGCATATTAAAGTAAAGTAAAATTAAATAAAACTATTCTTAAAATTAACATTCAGTAGATTTCTTTTAAATAAATCAAGCTATTTACATTAGTACATGACACAAAATTATTACCGTGGGGTGGAAGAAGTGAGGGTTAGTGGATGGATGAGGGCGAGATCCATGCTTGAGTACTTGTGTGATCTGTTAGGTGGTAATATCGAAAACTTCTACAAACTCTCCGGACAGAAGAGCTTCAAGAGCTACACTCCTCCGTATTTCTCTAAAAGCCGATCTTGTCTCGCCGAATGAATAACGACGGAGGAAGTGTTGATGTAGCGAGTCTATTTATAAGGACGGGAAGCGTCAGCAACAAAAGCGCCCGTTTAACTTAGACCTTAGGGGAAGACTGGGAAAAAGAAAAACAAAAGGAAAACTTTCCAAAAGGGGGCCTGGGGAGGGAAAAAAATGTTGAGAAAAATCGACTTAATGAAAGAGGAGTTCATTTGGGGAAATAAGTAAAACATAAAAGTATATTTTTTGTTGTCGGCTAAGTTTGGTGAGTGTTTGGCCATCAGTCATCGCCGAGAGGCCACTTCCCCTTTCCGCTCCAAGTCTTTCCTTCCAACTAACTCACTCTATTCATTACCTTCCATTTTTTATCAAAAAAACACACACAGAAATACATCTAGAGAGACAGAAAACATGAGATACATTTGAACTGTAAAAGTATTAGTGAGATAGTGGATGTATATATATATATTACTACAACTTGGGACGAGGGCTCACGCAGCGTCCGTCACTCAAGATCCTACGCCTGTATTTCCGCCAAAGTTTGTCTACCGTACATATTCTGCAGTTCATTGACGGGATACACTCATTCATTTACCTGAAGGAGGTGTAGAGATAGGCTTACTCATTGCTCTCAGTTATGTACATATCGAATTAATCATTAACTCTGGTCAGTTTACTCTGGACAGTTATCGGATAGGACTCGTAGAAATGTTTGGGAAAAAAAACAATTCCAAATAACGAACTTTTTCAATATTTTTAATAACGGACAATATCCAACGCTAAGCAAAAACAATGAGTGGATCTCTCCACAGCTATATCTACAGTACACAGAAATTAAAAGGAATGACGGGACTTGCTTAGTTCTTAGTTTATCAAATGAATAATGATCCATTTATTCTTATTTTTTTCGAGAAAAAAAATGTGATTGGCTATTATTGAGATACTTATTATTATTGAGATATATTGTTCATTAATCTGATATTATATCGAACACATTACTGAAGGGTGGGTGGNGTGTGTGTGTGTGTGTGTGTGTGTGTGTGTGTGTGTGTGTGTGTGTGTGTGTGTGTGTGTGTGTGTGTGTGTGTGTGTGTGTGTGTGTGTGTGTGTGTGTGTGTGTGTGTGTGTGTGTGTGTGTGTGTGTGTGTGTGTGTGTGTGTGTGTGTGTGTGTGTGTGTGTGTGTGTGTGTGTGTGTGTGTGTGTGTGTGTGTGTGTGTGTGTGTGTGTGTGTGTGTGTGTGTGTGTGTGTGTGTGTGTGTGTGTGTGTGTGTGTGTGTGTGTGTGTGTGTGTGTGTGTGTGTGTGTGTGTGTGTGTGTGTGTGTGTGTGTGTGTGTGTGTGTGTGTGTGTGTGTGTGTGTGTGTGTGTGTTTGAATGAATCATAGGAAATCTTCTTAGATTATGCAGCAAGTGCGTGACAGACTTTGTGTATATATGTGTGTGTGTATATATATTTTCAAATGTTGGTTACATTGGGCTGAGTTGTTTAAGAAAAGAGAAATCAGCGGTAATTAAACAGATCTCCATAATATTTTGAAATAAGTAGGTAAATCAACAGGCTGTATTCAACAATGGCCTCCCTCTCAAAAGGGCCATCCAGTTGTAGAATGTTTCCATTTCCCCAGTGGTGCCCTTACAACAGTAATGGTTCCCTCTGCAGCAGTCAGCACGATACGGGGCTGACAGTTCCCCGGAGAACAGCGGATTTGCATAGCTATTAACTCTTGCTCTCAGGCCAATGATTCATTTTGAGACGGAACTCTATCTCCTAATGAAAGAACGATTCCTTTACCCTCCCTGCCCTCTGACTCTCGTCCTTCTTCGATCACCAACCCCAGTCTTTTCAAATAATTTCGTATCGATGGACAATCAAACATCAGACTTCGAGGAAAATGAGTTTTTCAAGCAAACTATATATAAAAAAAAAAACAATAAAAAAGCACTCTTTGTACAAATATATAAAGACTCTTCTGGAAGAATATACGCAATTGAATAATAAAAAATGGAAGAGAAAAGGAAAAGAGAAGAAAAGATTGATGATGAGAAAGGTAGACCTATTTCTCTGCTTGGTAAATCTCTTTCCACTCAGCCTGATCTAACAAAGACTACAAAAGCAGTCGGGCTCCCTTTGTCAAAGAAGTCCAAGGGTCAGGAAATTACAACAGTTAATTACCTTACTAAAGAGTCACTTGTGACCAAGGGCGAATCGATGGACGACAA
Organism: Oncopeltus fasciatus; assembly: GCA_000696205.2. Taxonomy (NCBI): domain Eukaryota; kingdom Metazoa; phylum Arthropoda; class Insecta; order Hemiptera; family Lygaeidae; genus Oncopeltus; species Oncopeltus fasciatus. Next base: position 218,621 of record KZ807756.1, on the reverse strand, counting down.
TGCATCTGAGTGAAATATTCAATTCCCCGCCATAATTAACCATACCCACTCTAAACGTTAATGATAACCTGAGTTTTTAACTATGAAACTGATAATACTTCAATAAATGATATTTTTTAAAAAATCAATTGCATAAATATAATTAAATAAACGTAATTTAAAATTTATATTTTGCATAATAAAAACAATGTTAATATTACAGTAAATATTTTAAAAAACATGTAATGCATTAAAAAATAAATAAAAATAACCAACTACATGTAGCTCAATAATTCGTGTAATGAAATTGAAATCTTTCCTGACGAATTCGGTGTGCAGCTAGTTCAGTATGACGTACACACGCACATACCAAGTCCATTAAGCAGTAGCTACAGCTTCGTTTGACTATATATCTTTATTTATAGGATGAGAGTTAAAGGTGGGACGACTAAAGCTTTCGCTAGACTTGCTGGGACAAGAGTGTAGAGAAGGGGGGGAGGGTAAAAAGCGCTCAACCGTCGTATTTAAATTTCATCCTTAACAATCGTTCATCATAAAAAGATGTTCTATAATCTTTTTCAAGGCTCAAATAACATTTAAGATATTACGTTTATAAATTCCGAAGTCCATCTAAATTCCAGACCTATTTTCACAATCTGACTTCAATTGAGACTGAATTCAGTCAAGGATTTAATACAGGATCGGAAAAGACCTTTAAAAACATTTTTCAACAGTAAAAACATTGTACCAACAAGAAGAGTTTTCTTTTCTATGGGAAAATTGTGAAAATGAGTGAAGAACAAAAAATCAGATTGTGAATGTGTCAGAGGACTAATGAATGACTTCCTACGTCTATATTGAAATATTTTCTTTGTACTACCCCCCCCCCTCCAATTTAAAAGAATACCAAATAAACTTTAAATACGAATTTAATTAAGACAATGATTTCATAGTTTTATTTCAGTAGAACACAATAGAAAAGTCAAATTATTCAAACGTCATAGTATGCACCATGGCGCGCCAAGTGGAAAATTTTATTCTCACTCATGCTAGCTTACAAAAGATTAAAATATTGCATGTTAAAATTACACACACACACACATATATATATATATACATATGCGTGTGTGTTTGTTTTTAACGTACAATATTTTTCCTTTCGACGAGTTCGTAAATGGCTGATATCGGTAAAATGGTAAGAGGTAAATTTAGAGGAAGTTTTTGGATAGGTAGGCTAAATTTTTCGGCAAAATCACGAAGAACTTTAATTATAGAACCAATTTTAGATAATTAGACAAAAATCAAAAATATAATGATGCAGGTAATTTGTTAGAAAGATTAATCCAATGTGTTCCGGGGAAAAATAAGAGGAACTCAATTCAACAGGATCCAATCGGGTGTTTATCAAGCCCAATGTAGGTGTTGTCTTACATAACCTTACGCGGAGGAGAGAAAAGATTTACACCCAAAAGACAATAGCTTCAATGGGAATTAATTTGAAGCAGTGGACTAGAGAGAATTGGAATCCTCCATTCCAATAGGGACTCTAAATTGGCGACAGCGCCTCGGAAGGGACAGTACTGGATTTCCTGAAGCGAAAAGGGCCGAGAAGCACGCCGGCTCCGCTTATCAATTTATCAAATACTGCAGCCGTTGTAATTTACAGATAGTTCCAAAGCGGGCTTTGATTAATACAGAAGCCGCGTTATAAATTAGTGCCCTAGCCCCGGACCTCGCCTCTCCCAGATATTGCTGTGAGCAACTGTGAGCGACGGAATGACGGAAGACACAGCGCGGGAAGATACGCTTTGATCTCCGCCGTTCGCAACGCACACATGCCGGCAATTACACCCCCGCTGATTAGAACGAACAACAGAACAGGAGTAAATGTGCTCTCCGCCGACCGGGAAGAGGCCTCAGCCAACAATTTACCTCTGCTAACGTACGTCATAACACGTCACACATAGAGACTAATCAAACTTTTAACTACTACAGTTTATTATATGTATTGTTGGTAATAATAATTACTTAATTATCTATAATTCCTTTCCAACATATTTACCCATATTAAGTACTATCTAGTAAATAAAGGAATTCTATACACTTTTTAATATTTTACAATCAACAAATATACAATTAAAAAAATTAAATTGTACAATTAATGAGAGGGAATAGAATAAAAAAATCTATCTGTCCCAGCCAGGAAAAGATAGTTTTTTTTTTATTCTATTCCCTCTCATTCATTGTTTAAAATTTACGTGGGATAATAAACCACAACCAAATAAATATTTATAAATTAAAATTTAATAAAAGTAAATGACCAGAGTCGACAAAATGTATGACAATGTCAGCTCCTTACTTAAGACGATGTTCTGGTCTTTCTCGTAGGTTAGGCTCTCGCTATTGTAGTGGGAATTTAATAAGAAATCTGGCTCGTCCTGGTGGTGCAATGGTTAAGCACGCCGGTCTGGATAGCAGGAGATCCAGGCTTGTTTCCAGGCTGGGACATATAGATTTTTTTATTCTATTCACTCTCATTAATTGTTTAAAATTTACGTGGGATAATAACCACAACCAAATAAATATTGATTAAACTGTACATTTTGATTAGAAAAACCAACCTCATTCAAATTAGTTTAGTGGAAGGGAAGTTTATAATATTTATATTTTTAGATTTAATTTACTCAAAAGATTTCGTAATTAGTAGATTTTCTAGAATTAAATGTCTGAGTTAATTAATTTCTTTAAAAAAAAAAAAATCTAAAAAGGGAGAAAACTTCGAAATAAGGGCTATTTTATCCCGGCCAGTCTAGAGTCAGAGTCATTGGTCTTTTCTCTTCATGCTCTCTCTCACTTATATTCCAAATATAATATGTCAATTACTCTCACTCATATCAATCTATAAAAAAAAAAAAAACAATTCTGCTTAGTTAACTCAGCTCCTGCATGACGGAGGTTTTTATATTCAATTTCTTAAACAATTTTAATTAATTTTCTAAAATTTTTAATATGAATAATACTGCAGAAATTTTTTTAAGAAATTTATGAATAAATATTTAATAAAATAAGCTATTGTAATATAATTAGCAGCGCATCAGCAAAATCCTGCGTAATTATTTACTCAATTAAATATAAAAATCTTCAAATTACTCAGTTGGATCATGCTATTCATGTTTCATCCGATTGCTATTTTTCTAAGAAACTAAAATAAAAGTTTCTGTGAAATTTTCGAATTCCTACTTGGATTTCTCTTTACCTTTTTTCACTAGACAACAACAGTTTCTCATATAAAGTTCAGTTTTCTGCTATAGTTTATTCTAATGTTTAAATAATTGTTATATCGTATTTAAACGCACTAAAAATCTATATAGTCTAACATTGTATCGATCTACATAAAAACTAATTCCTTGTCAAAAGTAAAATTAATTAAATTTGTAATGTTACTTACACATTACCAAAGATCATGTCAGTCATAACTAATTCAGAATTATTACCTGAAACAACAAAACAATCCATTAAAAATTATTATAAAAACCACACTGCTATTCATTTGTAGTCAAATTAGCCATTTATTTCAACTTTTGTATTGAATTTCATATAAACTCCTTCTCCTAGTCCCACAATTTTTAAATCTATGGAAAATTTAAGCATAAAGCAATTATTTTTTCTAAAAACAATATCACCTTATTATTCTGATTAATTAATTAAGCCATTTAGCATTCGCCATAATAAGTAGTATTAAATTTATTATAAAGAGAATCATAATTTGAAAGTATGATTGTTAGGTTCCTTTGCAAGGTTGTAGATCACTAAGGCCTGTAGATCACTTGAGGAATTCAAGGATTGTTTGCAAAGAAAACGGGTGTTCTGCCATTTAGAGAGCATTCCAGAAGAAAATGATTACAGTTTTACTTCTAAAATATTTGAAATACCACACAGGTAAAATTGAATAATGAGGCATTTAATGTATTACATTAATTTGGAAATTTGATTCGAACATTATGAATTGAATAAAGTAATAAGTTTAGTTCAAAGATTTGGGACATAAATGTGCTTATGGAAACGTATGAATTATTTATGTAACTGAATAAAGAGCGTAAAGTCTTCAGTCACAATAAATTCGGTTAATTTTTATTGCAAATTAATTTATTTTAATATAAAACTGCAGGAGTATCATATGATTTTAGATCCTTGTGTACCCTTTTTGTGATATCCGAAGGAAAGTTGCTATTGAGGTGTCTTATGACAGATTTTTTAGTATTTCCAGTGACCCTATCTACTTAGAAAGAAAACAGATAGTCACTAAAACTTATATGAATATAAATAAATAAATAAATATANTTATACTCGTAACAATAATGAGTTAATATATATATATATTAATAACAGCATGAGCTTGGAGTATTAAGAAAGAAACAAGATAATTACACAAGAAATAAATATAGAATTCTCTCATATTCACTAATACTCAAGACTCACATGGGGTGAACATATTATAAGACAAGGACTCAATCAACGACAAGAACTAATTAATAGGGATTCCGATCTTACAATAGAAAACAAACTTACTACGATCAATCTGGACATACGGTGTAGAAATCTGTAGTGCCGCCAAGCCTTCCAATATCCAACGAATCCAGTCCTTTCAATCCAAAACTCTCAGAATAATCGTAAATGCTCCCTATTACGTATCCAATGCCTCCTTTCACAACGGTTTTAATATCCCTTTTGTTCAGTATCTAATTTTCTTCTGCTTCAGCCTTTTTCACTGTAAAATTTCATTCCATCCTAATCCACTTGTACAGACCTTGTCTTCGAACTCCAACCCCTACAACCCTCCCCGTAACCTCAAACAAAGATGATCCCGTGATATCTTGGGAACACAGTATGTAAATAATTTGGTCACCTTCTCACCTCAAGTGATTGTCATTGAATTTCATTTTTACTATTCATTGTAATCAAATTACAAAATATTATTTTTAATTTTTAACAGAATTTAATAAGTAAATAAAGATTTTCAAAAAATTCACTAAATATTTGACTCTCATAGGTTAATTTTTATTATTTTGTTTTTCCTCCTAAGGAACATAATGAACAAACAAAATGGAGGACTTAAGTATTTTTTCCATCTAAAAAGAAAAAAAAGAAAGAAAGAAAAAGCTTACTTGTTCTTATTTATAAATTCTAACAAAGGAAATACAATCGACAGGGATGAAAGGACGAACGATGGATGCTAAATAAAATCAAAAGGCGAATAAGAGCGGTGCGAAAGCCTTCAGGAAAAGCGATGGAAAAGCATTGACTGTAAATAATAATTTGAGAGGATAAACAAGAATGTTTACAGTGATGATGTGTTGATTCGTCTGGAACAGTGACTTCATTCACTGTGATTTCAGGGATGGCCTTCGCGATACAGTGTGCACATGATTACTTTCAAATCGAGGATGCCTGATTCCGTATACATGATTTTATTCTTGCGATTAAGAAAGTTTATTTGTCATTTACAATGGGAAGACGAACCAGTCTTTCTTTTAAAGGATATAAGGACTTAATATATAGGATTGTAAAAGATTATTCAGAGTTCTTATTTGGCGAAATTAATTATTATAAATAACATTTTTGTAAGCAATAATTATGTAAATGATACAAAAACAAATAACTGCATATTATTAATGCTTAATATTATATTAAGCAACACAAAACGTTAAATGTGGTCACTTATACCGATAAATGGCTAACGCGTTTAAAATTCATTAAGGATGCTATAAACATAAATTCATAAAACGAAGTAAAAACAAAAATAAAATTGTTTTACCACAGACAAGATAAAACACTACGTGAAAAAGAGATCCTCCTGTTTTTATATTAATAACAACCGGTTTTGGTATTGTTCCCCAGGCTTGAATATCAAAAGTTCTTGAGAGTAACCCCAACGTTCGGCTATTTTAGAGATACCAAACTATGCTCAGCTACTTCTCACACGGGCTCCATTCAAACTTTGCAAAGAAATACCTGCCTGAAGATGATCATAAAAAAGGTACATGACGATCATCTCTTGGAAGCTTCTGGTTAGCCAAGGGGGTTCATGCTCAGGGGAGCTTTTATTTAGTTATCAAATCTTGCCCAGAGCCATAGGCACTTATATTAGGGTGGCAACCTGTAAATAATTTCTTAACCATTCCCTAAATGATTAAAAGTGAGCTTTAATTACAAGTAAAAGAGAATTAATTTATTATAAAGAGAATCATAATTTGAAAGTATGATTGTTAGGTTCCTTTGCAAGGTTGTAGATCACTAAGGCCTGTAGATCACTTGAGGAATTCAAGGATTGTTTGCAAAGAAAACGGGTGTTCTGCCATTTAGAGAGCATTCCAGAAGAAAATGATTACAGTTTTACTTCTAAAATATTTGAAATACCACACAGGTAAAATTGAATAATGAGGCATTTAATGTATTACATTAATTTGGAAATTTGATTCGAACATTATGAATTGAATAAAGTAATAAGTTTAGTTCAAAGATGTTAAAGGTCCGTGAATATCAGTTAACTGTAATCGGTGTTAATTGAACCTTGAACTTTTGGCACTAGAATCTAGCGCCGTAAACTGTAGGTAAGGTGTGACGTCAGTAGTAGGTCAATAATAGACCCCTCCCAGTCAGCTGATGGCTGATGAGAATGTGTAAAAATAAATTAATAAAGAAAGTTTTCTAACAAACAATGAATACGAGGGAATTGAATAAAAAATCTATCTATCCCAGCCAGGACTCGAACCTGGATCTTCTGCTTTCTGGGCTCGAATGCTAACCATTGCACCACCGTGACGAGCTAGATAACTTATTAAATTCCCAACATACTAGGGAGAGCCTAACCTACGAGAAAGACGAATACATCTTCTTATGCTGGAAGGAGCTGACATTGTCTAGCTTATTTATAGACTTTCGTTTTTTTTACTTCTTATTTCTATTTATAAATATAAATTTAGTTGTGGTGTATTATCTCAAGTAAATTTTAAACAATTAATGCGAGGGAATAGAATAAAAAATCTATCTGTCCCAGCCAGGACTCGAACCTGGTTCTCCTGCTTTTGGGGCACGAATGCTAACCATTGCACTAACAAATTTTCTAACAAACTTCAATCATTACTAGCTCCATTCATTTAGCTACACAAGTGTTCCAAAGACACAACAGTTCTGACACTTAGGGCTTGAAGATTTTAGCGTTCCTGAAAGTCGCTAAAACGTTAGCTGCTTGAAAACTATCAGCTGAAAGCTACTAAGTATATAATATATATATNATTTTTTATTCTATTCCCTTGCATTTAATCGTAATAATTAAAACTTTATTATTAATTACTTTCTACTTTTTTTTTGGTATCTAGTAATGTGCTGGTTGTTAACTAAGTACATAATTATTTTTTAATGTTTTATTTATTGCAATTCTTATTTTTATTATATAACATTATCGTAAGAAATACGCCTATCGTAGCAGATTTAGACCTGATCGTGGCCAGAAAGATCGAGTGTACGGATTTAGGCTTATCGTGGCATATCTGTCCTCTTTATTTGAAGTAGCCATTCTAGAGGTTTAATATAGCCCAACAAATCTATTCTCCAAAAGAGTTCCATATTTCAAACTAATTGATAATTTAAATAATATAATTTCCTTGTTTAACACTCGAATCCATGTACTAATCGACAATACACCAGGAAAAGGTTTATATTTGAAAACGGAGACAGACAATTCCATACTTTTTCGAAAAATATAATCAATATTATACTCGTAACAATAATGAGTTTAAATTAAGAAGTCGGAAATACCCGAACACAGAATTTGTAAGAAAAAAAACTCAAATAACGAATTGAGTATTCTCTTTTAAAGTAGAAATGCTGGACAGACAGAAATATTAAATTTTGAATTTTTTCATAAAAAGACTGGAGAATATTATAAGAAATCTTAGAAAATCGTGTATTATATCGGTAGCATAATGGATGTCATTATTACAGTCGGCAGTCAAAACGAAATAATGGAAGCCACGAACCATGAAAGTAACAAGGATTGAGCACTGATTGATGGAGTTGACCGGAATGAGATCCAACCCCACGACAGTTCTGAAGCCCCAGCTGGACTTGAGGCTCTCACTGGAACAAGAGGACGCCGACAAAGAAGCCATCTTGTTATTCTCTTCACTAATGAGAACTCAGTTGGGCTGGCATCCCTTCCCCTCCTTCCAGCCCTTCAGAGCTTTATTTTTACTTTCACTCTTGAAACAAGAAATTTTTAATAATCTACAAGAAAAATATTAAAACTATACAAAGGAGCAAAAGAGTATTCAACACTAGAAGATATTTAAATGATGCGTTGCTCAAAACTTTATTAATTATATGAACGTTTATTAACCTAACAGTATATATCTAATGAAAACGTTTACTAGGGTAGGATCAATTTTGTACATTAATAAAAACACTTATTTACATGATAAATAATATTACAGCAACTAGTTATACTTATAACTTTATAAAAATAACTAAATGTTAGAAAATTGGTCTTGGAATTAGAACGAATGAAAATTTATTTTGAAACCAAAATATTTTATTATTTCAAGCGTTTTGGTCTACATTTCAGGCCTTCTTCAGGGCAATTTGGATGATGGAGAGAGAGAGTCTCCTGCTCTAGGGTACCTAATCTATTGTTATAAATTAAATACGAATTTCAGATTTTATAAAAAGTCCAGCAATTTTCAATAAAATAGTTATACATACTCGTACCAATAACATTTCCTTCTCCAACAGAAGTCATCCCTTTATTGAAGATATGAAGAAAACAATGAGAACAGAATTTATAAATCTGACTTTATCAAAGTCGCGTATGGCTGTTAGAGGAATTTATAACTTTCAACCCTTAATTTAATTACCATATGCTTGACAGATCAAGTTAATTTGATATTAGAAATTGGAATACAACTTATATTCTACTTTTTTAGTTCAGCTGTATCCGAGTAATTTCGTGAACTACAAACGGCTTATTATAGAGAGAAATTAATTGTATTAATCTTTTGGTGTTCATAGACTTATACTATATTTTTACTATATTTATACTTTTTTAAACAGCTAGATGAAAAAATAAGTATATTTTCTTGTACACGGTCTTTTGTGAAATAATCTTGTTCCTGTTTTAATTATATTTATGTTAATACCGTAAAATATTGTTTCTGAGATACTCATTTAACCATAAAACTGGTATACGGATAACATCATCACAAAAAACATGTTTTTTTTTTTTTTTTTACTTACTACTGCCTCGTTTATTAGTAAAAAGTGATATATACAAAAAAAAACATGTTTATTAATTTTTTTACCTTATATATATATAGCTTTATAGATCCAAGAAAGTTTTAGGTAGATTGACAGAGAGTTAGGTTTGAATCTATTTTCATGAACATATGAGTCAAACACACTAACCACAAAATATTATGCACCATATTTTTTGTGCTAATCCTCCAAGTTGTATTATTTAATTTAAATCAATTTAAAATTTTAGATCTAAAAAATAATGGTCTAATGCTTCATAAAAAATCTCTCGAAAATAAAATGATTTAAAATCAATCTATGCCAAGAAAAAATAAAGTGTGACGGTTGCAGTCTCAGATTAGAAAGAAATAAGAATTTATACTTTCATTGTGGAAGCCAAGTACTTCAAGACCAAGTCTTTATTACTTTTCCTAACGAACTGAATCCACAAATAAAAAGTGCCCTTCTCTTTAACTTCTGCCCCCATCATAAAGTTTCAGAAACCTTTAAATGTTTAGTAGAGTCTTTTGAGCTTTTCTATGTAATATTTTCCAATCAATTTTCAATATAAAGAAAAAACATATGTATATGCTGTAATAAAGACTGACGCCCGTTGCCCAACAACGAAAATTCTCGATTCCTAATAAATTTAATTTTTGAAATTAATCCTATGAAAAAAAAAATTATAACGAAGAAAGTACAATTCTTCATTTTATTTGAGAGGAGAATCATGGCCCTTTATTTTGTCATGAGTACTCTTCTTATACGTAAAAACCTAATAATGTATAGACTATAAGAAATTGACAAATCTTCAATCAAGTGCTGTTTCAATTGTATAGATTTTTAAAATTAATATACAATTAAAATAAATAATTTAATAATCAATAATTTAATTGATTGTACAATAAGAAGTTGTCCATTCATAATCCATATTGCAGCAAATAATACTTATGGAGGGTGGAGAGCTTGTATATCCTTCATTTGGACAGAACACTTATTATATCGAAGATGAGGATTTTTTTCTAATTTGCTCTCTCCCTTGACCTCTGAACTACGGCTGTGGTCAGCAACCGCGGTAGAGGATCCTGACCGACCCCTCAGGCCACTGTCCTCTCATCTCTCCTCTGGCTTCTGGTTGACCTGTCGGCTTCTGGTTGACCTCGACTGCGTCTAGCCAATCGCAAGGCTTCAAGGAGGTCCCTTCCTTCTGGTCAATCACTAAGGGCCCATTCCTTGAAGGTGTAACTCAACTGAACCTTCACGTTCTCGCCATCGGACTCTTTGAAATGTGTTCTAGTTATTTTGCCATCAATCAGCAATGGCATTGGATTCCAGCATTCCACCACGTTCCTGTCAAAGGTTTCTTTGCAGAAAATTGCTTTATCTAATCATTCTTTTTTCTCAAATAATGGGGTAAATTATTGGCGGGATTTTTATTTAAATTCTGAACTAATTAAAATCTCTAAAAAAAACTTCTATAATAATGTTAAAGATTCAGTATGATAAATAGTGTCAAATGCTGTTCTGGCACAAATAATACAGAAAGAGTGGAATTTAAGAGCCTGTATAAAATCATAGGCTTCCCATGAAATAATTGTTCATCCCATGAGAAGTGGAAAAGGCCTTAATCGGTGACGTTGAGGAATTCTAGCACTCACAAAAGCAATAAAGTCAGGAATGTACATCTAAATTTTACTTCACTAAGGATAGAAACAGCAACGAAGCTGCCTGAACCTATAGCGTCACCAACAGCACACTTCTCTTAAGTGGTATATCCCTTCTAGTAAACAAAATTTAAAAATACGACGCAATAATTAACATAGTTATTAAAATCTTCGTTTAGAGGGGTAAGAACACTTCATACTGTAAAAGATCGTCGGTGTTCTTCACAGACTAAATGACAAACATGTAATTGTAAGGTCCAGTTCTATCTTCATTTGTCGAAAAAATTTTTTCCTTTATTTTTTAACTGATTTATCTAAAGTTTACTTTGCAGAATTTTATGAAACATTGAATCATGAAGCACACATGGGAGAGGAAACAGACAAAGCTTTCACTATACATTCTTGTCGCGGATATTATTTCATTGTAAAAACAATTCCGGTTTATAAGGAAAAATTCAACTGACAATCAGCACAAGAAATCGTTAAAGAAATCTAGGCAGCTCAGGATATACTGATGAAAACTTGGCCAGAGAAGCCTGGCTTATATAT
>KZ807756.1:162148-172751 GCA_000696205.2 Oncopeltus fasciatus | reverse complement strand
TACTACTTTAATAATTTTATGGTATTTTTGTTTTCTTGTGTAAATAGTATAGTATTTATTGTATAAATACTATATCTTCCATCTTGTGTAAAAAAAACAATTGTTTTGGGCCAAGAATTTAAAAAAAAAAATAATAATAATTTCTTATTTTATACAATACATTAAATAAAGAATCTATTAAAATTAATTTTTAAAAAAAATATATGGATTAAAAATGATTTGGCATATGATAATTTATTTATAACCGTGTACCTAGTTTCAAAGAGTTAGAACCATACTCGGTTTTATGTTGTTTTTTTTTGTAACTTAGTGATAAAATCATCTTTCAAAATGTTTAAGGAAATAATTATTTTAAACTTTTAGCAATTATTCTTAATAAATGGAAATTAAAATTTAAAAAAAAAAGACTTATAAATAATTAATGATCCAATTTTCTTATGTCCTCATTAGTGTCGACATTATTTATTTAATTAATGGAATTTTTCTGATCGAGGGTAAGAGTGAGATAAGCCTCTTATTTCAAAATATTTAAAGAATAAACATTAATTATTTCAGCTTTTTAAGGCAAACATCTCATAATTAAAGGTTCGTCACGGAAAATTCTCGGGATTTATCGAGCGTATAGACAGCTCCAGAATTTCCCAGTTGTCAATTCTCTCGGCTCTCAAAATCAAAGAGCTCTTTTGATCCTCGGAGAAAAATATTATCTCTTATTTTCACATATTCTGTGCCATGCCGAGACAACCTAATGGCTCGAAGGTTGTTCCAGCGGAGGAAGGTTAGAAAAGTGACATATTGGTTTATTTTCGGGCGTAAAAGCTCCTAAAAGGGGGGGGGGGGGGCAGCCGGCTGGGGGCGGAAATTAGCCGGGTCCGGTAAGGTGAGATAAATCTGTTAGCGTCACTCTACTCTGACATCACTCTCTCTCACTCTCTCTCTCTCGAGCGTACACCCCTTCCCAACCCACACACACACATGCGCACATCTGGGCTCACAAACACTTTTAGAAGCCCACATACAAAGCATTGAAAAACATTTTCCCTAAGTTCACCTCAGAACCTTTCACACCAACTTATTTCAGTTTATTCCTCTGTCATAAGCATTTTTACATCAACACTTACATTCTTAAACTGAAAAGTACAGAACAACTCAAGCTGACGGTTAATCAATAACTCTTATGTGGGATTTAATTAATTCACTATTTAACCGGAGGTAAAGTTAAGTTCTGTGATAATGAATCTATCCATTCTTGGATGGATAGTTTGGATCCAACCCAGAAGAATACTTAGTAACTAAATATTGTTTAGTTATCTTTATAACTAAATTTTTTTTTTGCTGTGTTAGCCTCCTTTGCAACCAACCACTTAGGGTCATTGAAGGGAGGGGCTATCTACAGGTTGCCACCCCATTTTAAACACCCATGGCTCAGGACAAGCTCCTATTTATAAATAAAATATTTACCTGGGCGGGATTTGAACCCGTGACGTCAGGATTGCGAGACCCATATGGATCCCCTGAGCTAGCCTGGCGCCCCTAAATATTATTTAGTTATCTTAATAAGTAAATGTTATTCAGTTATACTAATAAATAAATATTATGATAATGTTTAAATAATAAAAAATATTGTTATTCCGGATGAAACCTGAGGTGAATTATACATTTTAAGATATATAATCTTTTTTAAATACNGCTTGGTGCAAGGTGGGGCGTATAAAAATAAAAGAAAGATAGTGTGTCCGCATCACATTCACTCTCCGCACCAAGCCTCCACTCAATCTCCCCTGCAACGAAATTCCTATTCCCCAATCCAAATCCGTAAGATACCACAGTTTCTACTTGGACTCAAGACTTTCTTGGAAAGAACACATAAAGCGAAAGTGACAGGAACTAAACAGACCGTACGGACTACTATATAGACTGCTCGAAGGAGCTTCGAAATTATCAGTCTAAAGTCCTCAGAGCCATTGTTAATGCTCCCTTCTACGTATACAACTCTACCCTTCACAATATCCTCAAAATCGACCTCGTCTAAGACTGAATTCCTATCCTATAAAAGAAATCCTATACTACCTCAGCCAAGACTCGAACCTGGGTCTCCAACTTTTATTGTATTTCTTTTATAAAATTTAACGTGGGGTTACATACCATAACTAATATCATTATTTAAAAAAGAAATATCGGAAAAAAACAAGAGTCGAACACATAGCCGACAATGTTAGCTCCTTCCAGTCTAATAACCGCATCATTCATGGGGTTTTAGACTCGGAGTAACGTGCGGGGAATTGGAGATATTATCTAGACTGCCTCAGTCGTACAGTGGTTAGCATACATACCCGGAAAGCGGAAGACCCGGATTCGAGTCCCGGCTGAGGTAGTAAGATTTTTTTCTGGCTCCATTTGCATTTCTTGTAGAAACATGGAATTACATATCACAACCAATATCATTATTTATTTAATTCTCATTCGTTTCTCCAATTTCCATTCCCGCCTCATACAATATCCTAATCTTATAGTCAATGAAAATCCTCGCAAACCCATTCCGATAATCCTACATGGCGACGTAGGCGGAGATGGTCCCGTGATTTTCTACAACAAGAGAACTCAGTTAAATTTATAAATATATAAATATATAAAAGGTTAAAAATGTAATTTTGAAACATATATTAATAATATTTTTTAAAATGAGTAATCAAATTCGAATAAGTAATGGACTACTATGAATTCAAGGTTTTGGATTGGAAATATTTTTGAAATATAAAAACCCAACTCAATTTTTTTTTTTAACGAATACATGAATGAATACAATTTTTTGATGAAATGAAAAAATAGGAGGGTTAAGGGACAGGCTAAAATTTATAATCGTAATATCTCCGATGTTATTTTAGTTAAGAGTTTAAAGAACTTAATAGGAATATGATTTAATAGGGCAATTATAAGATGGACTAATATTTATGTTCTGCAACATTAAATTACACTACAAACGCTTATTAAGGAACTAATTTATTTACGCATGTAACTGCTGCTGTTGAAAGATTTCCCCTCTTCCAACTTCCTGGCCTGCCTAGACCAAAATTTAGTGGAAGAACTATTTACATTCATGTTATTTCCGGCTTGTACATTAAATTTACTCATTTAACCTTAGTTACTTCATCTTAAATAAGAATGCGAAATCTACTAAGTTTACACAGCTGAACTGACTCTTTGATTGTGGGCTTGTATGAATCATTATTTGGCAATGCTCAAAATATTTCGAAATTTCTTTTAAACAATTTCTTCGGAAATCTGATCATTTATGTAAGTAAATTTTTTTTTTTTGCTTCAATACATTTTTAGTTTTATCTTTTGGACCACGTCTATGAGGAACAAATGTATTTGTTTGGGGCTCTGTGAAATTTTGAATTACTAGATTGCCAGTCTAAATTGTTTCTGCATTACAATCAATTTTGAAGTAGGTTATTTCTAATGAATCACCAACTAACACAATCTGTACTTTCTCCTTCATTAATAAATCTTCCGCTAGACTTGAGATGAAGAATGCAGTATTTCTTCAGAAGACTCAGAAAAATGTTCAGTATTGCTCAGTATTAATTTACTTAATTGCTCAGTATTAAAACTTAAATAATTTTTGCTGCAATATTACATTACAAAACAGCCTGTAAAAAGGCAGAAAAGCAGGAGATACGAAATCTAAAAAGATTAACCAAAATTAAGTAAAGATAGAAATAAACGAAATTTAATTTACAATCTGGAGGTTACAACGCATAAAAGACATGAATATTAAGCTTTGTTCTGAACTGGTAGAAGGAGTGGGAGAAATGCTCACCCATCGTAGGTACATTCTTAAAATTTTCCCTCACATTTTTCGCAAAAGCAAAAGTAAATTACGTAAAGTACCTAAAATTTAGAACGTTACCATTAATAATTATTATGTTCTACATTTTAATAACTCAAATTAATAACAACGATATTATTACAAATATAAATAACTATTAAAATACCCATTAATACCCTTTTAATAACATTAAAAATACTTTTAAATAACATTTAATGCTCTTAAATACCCTTTATAAGTTAGAGGCGATATTTTCCCCACCATGATTTTTATTTTTTTATCACCGAAATTTTGTCCACTAGTCGTATTTTTTCATTCAGGCAACTTTTATTTTTTCACTGTCCACTCCTTATGACCGTTAAAGGGTTAATAGCCTTAAAAACCCTAAAACCCTTGACATACCCTTAAATAAAATTGAAAATACCCTTAATTATCCTTAACAATACTCAAATACCATTTAATAACCTTTCCTTACAAGCCTACCATGAAAATAGCTTCCCTAGCAACCAAAAGACTAACCTAGCAACCAATCGTCAATCCTAGTAACTTAACAACGAGCCTAGCAACTATCCTAGAAACTAGCATAGCAACCAAACAGCTAGGCTAACTACCTTAGCGACCAAATCACTAGCTCAGTAACCTAACAGCTAACCTAGCACCTAACAAGGAACCTAGTAACTAGCCTAGAATCTAGCACAGCAACTAAACATATAGCATAGAAACCCAACAGCTTTCCTAGCAACCAAATAACTACCATATCAGCCATACGAAGAGCCTAGCAACCAAACATCTATCCTAGCAACCTATTTTAATGGTATTGAAGGGGATTTTAGGGTATTTAAGGGTATTATGAATGGTTTCTAAGGGTATTAATAATTATTTCTGAGGGTATTTAGGGTATTTTTATTGTTATTTAAGTATATATAATAGTATTTAAGGGTTTTAAGGGCATTTAAGGGTAATTTAAAGAATTTAAGTGGAATTATAAATTATTATGATGGTCGTCTTATAAAGATCAAGTGAAATTATTAGAAATGATTCTGCAAAAGTGTCAATCATTACCAAATTTCTTTTGAAGTTTCCCCCTAAAGTTTGGATCACCTAGGGTTTAAATACATACGATAGACTGGCGTTGACTATGGAGAGTGAGAGAAAAATAATTGGTTCCATAATACTATAATAATATACGGCTCGAGGTCAATAAAGAAATTGGTAAACTCTGTTTAACATGATTAGATCTTTTTTGATGGCCTATTACCTCTTAAAATTTGCATATTAAAGAAAACTAAACAAGACCCATAAATATTGTAAAAACTGTAGCAGGTCGGTGAAGATAGAGGGCATTTTATTACCTTGCTCAACAGTACTAGCCACACCTCCATCAATATGTATGTATATGCTTTACATATTGAGTAATAAAATTGGTAGACCTGTATTATCTGTTTAATTTGTGTCGAAAGCAAAAGAGAAACAACAATATGACCAAAAGAATTACTTACCCCGACTTGGGAGCCCGTGAGCCCTTCCTCACAACGAATGAGTAACAGTGACTCTTACCATACGATAACAGCTGTAAATAATATAGATCGATAACAGCATACTAAGCTTTTTAAAGAAGTTAAAAGGATCTCCAACGAGATAAGCTAAGCTGAATTTCTTTTGCAGAAAGCCAGAAACTATCACGGCTATAAAGCGAAAACATTCTCACTCAGTGAGAAAGAGAGAAAGAGAGAGAGAGAGAGAGAGAGAGAGAGAGAGAGAGAGAGAGGGGATGAGAGAGAGGGGGGGAGAGAGAGAGAGAGACATTTCTCGGGGAAGCTAAATATATGGTATACACACAATACAATAAATATATATATGTATATATATATATTTATTTATTTATTATTTATATATTTATTTATTTATATATATGACCAGAATAATTTATATATACATATTCCTAGGGAGTCTAGTTTCCCAGTCCCAAATTATCATTTTTCATAATAAATAAACCTAATTCGGCACTTAAGCATATTTTGTAAACTGTCATATGAGCTTGTAAATCGGTCAAAAGTGTAAATAGAGAAGTTCAATTAAAGACTCGATTGAAAAATTAATATTAAAGAATAAAACTAAATTTGGTATTTAGAGGTAGGATTATTATATAACAACCGATTTTTCGCACTCTTCATCTATATTTTAAACTTGAGTAGAGCTAAAGTCGCCAATACTCATAAAAAGGTGACAGAGCTCCGAAGATGGAATCAATAATTTAGACGGTCCTCAGCAATATATGTAAATACATGAATAATTGGTTGTTATCTAACAACCTTAATTTTCATCAACTACACCGCCATTATTCGCCAACAGCACTAATAAAAGAAATGGTATTTTTCAATGCAAACCCTTGTAGAGGTAGGCCGCGATTTGTAATCCTATACATCATCGTTGTCATTAGATTTACGAAAGAGGTTATAGAGAGCAATAAAAAGTAAAATGTAACTTTTATGGTCAATTATATGTTTATAAAATCGCTTGTCAATTTGTAACAGATAATCAAATGGAACTACCTTTTTACGCAGTTCCCATTTATTCTTATATCCCTTTTTATAGAAACATAAAATATTTTTTTTATTAAGATGAACTTTTGATACAAAGGAACAAAATTTGGTATTTGAATATACTGCTGGTAAACATTCCTCATTAATAGTAATATTTAATTTGTGGATCTAAGAAGGCCATCCTAATTTTTAAATGTTGAATGTATTCATTATAGGCCAAAATTGGATGAGAGGGAACGGGTGTAAGGGAGACCAATTTAAATACTAATCAATATATTTATTATTATTTGCTTCATGAAAAAATATTCAATCTTACACATTCCATTTATAGCCTTGATAACATTGATTAAAAAAAAATATCAGTCATAAAAGTAGCAGCACTTCCTCTCTTAATAGTTATAATAATATAATGTTTTAGATGCCCAAAAATCGAATTATTTATTTCAAAAGGTTTTTTAATAAATACTACTATCAATGTGGGACAGTTAGGTTTTTATTCTGTTGTCTTGCACTAAAAATTGTTAAAATTCACGTGAGATTAAATACCACAAAAAATAATATTTATAAAATTAAAAATTTAAAAAAAGTAAATAACGAGAGTCATTTAAACAGCTCGACAATGTCAGCTCCTCCGAGCATAAGACGATATATTCGGAGGTTAGACTCTCGACACTAGTGCGGGAAATTTATAACTTATCAGACTTTAGGTAGCGTAAATGGAAAACGCGCCGGCCCGGATAGCAGGAGATCTAGGTTCGAGTCCTGGCTGGGACAGTTAGATTTTTTATTCTGTTCCCTTGCGCTAAAAATTGTTAATTAAGAACGAGACTAGAAGGATTATACGGGCGACTTCTTTTTAAACTTTTGAAACCAAATTTAAAATTTGTGCTTTTTTTAAAAACCAAAGGCTAGTTGATCCTGGCTGATATTTGACTAGGACGTTTTCTCACTCTCTGTCAGTCGCGATCTTGACTAAGACTATTAATTACAATTAATAATTATTAACACTTACTATCATGTTTTCCAACAAAAAAAATAAATGGCAGGTCATTTTAGTTCCAGATGTTTCTGCGAAAGAGATTTTTTAATTTTGTACGACCACTCGTATACTTATAAGGCTTTCAGCTTGTCCAACGATATAAAATCTTGGTACATAATTCATTCACTTAGGAAAGTACTGTAGTATATTATCAAAATTATAACATTCCTGCATCTATCAGTAGGATATCCAGCGTCTCGGTATGTATAATAAAAGGACACTAAATTCTTCGGAAAAGTAAATTTCTATGTGAGAAATGTACCTCATTCACAGAGCCTTATGTAGATAAAAGAGAAAAATGCACTGCTGAGCCGGTAGAGTTATGAGTGGACATCGGTGCAGCGACCTGGCACATGTGCTTAATGCAAAGTAACATTATGGAAATGCCTTCTCACAGAAAAGTCCTAAGGTTTTTTTTCTTTTTTTTTTTTTTTTTCATTAAAGTAATTTTACAGCTAAATAAAAATTTCTGCTACAAAACACACTTGAATGCATGGACTTTAGAACAGCTGCTAAAAAAATAAAAAAAACGTGAAATACATTATTCAATATTACTTAAGCTGAAGAGAACGCAGTACTCTATTAAGTGTATCTATTTCTTTACCATAGAAAAAATCTAGAAAGAATCATACTAAGTAAATTCTAAATTATCTTCCTTAAAAGTGCTTTTCGTAAAAATGAATTATAATAATGATGAATAGTAATGACATTTAACATTTAATCTGCTTTACATTATTTAAAGTCAAGCTCAAAAAGGGAAATATTTAAACTATTTCTGAGTTTGATCGTTTTTTTAAGCTCTTTTTCTTTTCTGAATTCAGTTATTAACGAATTAATCCAAGTTTGTACTAAATTAAGCTATAATACCGAATTTTGATTGTCTCATTCGTCAATAAATGTTCAAGTCTTGTTTGCAATCTTAATTAGCCATAAAGCACATATAAATTAATTTGTATTTATAAAAAATATTTCAGAAGACTATAGCAGTATAATGTGTTTACCGAGTCGGTCTTCAGAAAATAAGTCAAACAGGGATCTCAAGCTGAGATTGACTATATGATCTGAGAATTTAAATTAAAAATTCTAAAACCCCTGATGTCGACAAGTTACTGCAACAAAAATAAGGTATTGAAAATAAAGTTAAAATTATTATTATTTAACTAAAAACCATTAGCTCTCCTCCTCAATAAACTTGTCAAATGTGTTTCTCAGTTCTAAAGTTACCTATTCCCAATAATATCCTTTTCCTTTATCTTTTTTATTGCCCCCTTTTGAAACAGGTCGCTCTCTCTTTGTACCTTCCACCTCATACCTTCCCCCTACCATTCTACCACCCACGGTGTTTTTCAGAAAAGTTATACTTCGTCTTAGTCATGGAAATGTGAACTTAAGACAGGACGTCCTCTCTCGTCTTCATGATAGGCAGGTGGGGTAAATTACTGTTTTAATGTTATTCAATTATTTGTTCAATAAGTTGTCTGGATGTTTTTTAAATTCTCTTACATATCTTTCTACATTCATACTTTTGATATCACATTACATAATGGTAATTCTGTATTATAATATTGTGAATTATTACTGTATTCACTTCACATTTTATTTCTAAAGCCCTGAAGATGGCTTACAATGTAAGCCGAAACGTTGGCAGATAATCTTTTTAAAAAAATACACTTTTTTTTAAATTTGTATTTTTTTGGATCTACCTTGACCGAACCCCAACTAAAATCATCTAATAATTATTATTTAACATCATATCTCCTGATAAATATTGAGGATGATCGATTTGACTGGAAATACTTCAAAGACTGTCTGCCTTCAACAAAATGCGGGTCAATACTAATACATTCCCTTCGCAATAGTGAGTTATATTTCTACTCCTATCTCGACAATTCCTGGACTCTATTGATATTCAGTTACAGTAGGTGCTCTCTGGAAACGTTTATTAAATTTAACACAGTCTTCCTTCCCTTTTTGTCGACCATCATTATATTTTGACGCACCAATAGTTCTACTAACATTTCATTAAACTATTATTATTTACGCAGTTAAATTTTATTAGATTTTAAGAATTGTGAATAAATTCATTTTTTGATCTTATTTCAGTTTTATTTAATGTAACATCCCCAATGAATGCAAATTTTATCGAAAAAAATAATGTGTGTGAGTGTGTGTGTGTGTGTGTGTGTGTGTGTGTGTGTGTGTGTGTGTGTGTGTGTGTGTGTGTGTGTGTGTGAGCGCGCGCGCGTTCGTGCGTGTGTGTGTGGTTCATTTTGTATACATATTGCCTATTCCAAAGAGTAAGGAGATAACTATATTAGGTTAATTTGTCAAAACCTTCAAAGAGATAACAACTTTTTTTGTATTAAGTTGAAAATAGTAGTTTCTATATAAAATTAATTTATAGTTTGTTGATAATTATTTATTATTATGATATCACTCTATTATTTCTGAAATGGTGAACCCGACTGTCATGGCGACGGAGCAGAGTAAGACATTGCTATATGGATAAAAAATAGAAACTGTCAAAACCAAACCCACCTCGTTTAATGCAACAAATACATCAATGTGCCCATACAGCTTAGTATAAAAATATACTAAGAAAATCCACCTGATTGAGTACAACAATGTAACTTTTGAACCTCAATTTTTCATTGAATAATCTGCCTGAACTAGTTATTTAACAAAACTATTTCGAGATTTCAGATTTCTGAAGAATCTAGAAAACCTTCATCTAAGCCATTTTCTCTATTTCCAGGCTCACAAGTAAGTGTCAGTGAGTTTTGTTAAACACAGGCGAGTTAAGGACAACCTTTCTGACCAAGTTCCACAGGCTCCTTAAAACAAGCTTGAATCACGGTTAGAGTACAAGTGGGCAATCAATAAGTCTTAGAATAATAAACTTCTTGTAAGGAACCCAACAGGGATCTCTGCAGCCCTTACGACTTTAGCGTGTAGCGATTCAGCCAGCTACCTAGGCATATATTAGATATTATGTACTTTAGATTAAGGTAAATAAAATAACTCAACATCGGTTAAATTATTATTTTTTATATAATCAGTTCAACAGATTTCCCCTAATGAAATGAAGCAATTTATGTTGACACCATGACTTGACTTTGAAAAAATCCATTTTCGTTTTCCAATTTTTAATAGATTTTACACACACGCACACAGTCTTATATATATATA